>CABHPH010120474.1:0-59247 GCA_902168325.1 Peromyscus nudipes
ATGAAACTATAAGCAAGCCACCACAATTAAATGTTTCCTTTATAAGAGTTGCTGTGGTCATGGTGTCTCTTCACAGCAATGGAAACCTAACTAAGACACTCCCCTTGAGCTGCTGGCCAAAGGGAGCATTTGGCTGCATGCCAAGGAAGAGTTAGTGGCAGTATCCCTGAAGGGACTCTCAGCCAGGAAAGGCAGAAGGTGACAGGTGAGGAGCAACCCCTCCCCCACCCCGCACGCACATCCAAGTGCTGCTTGCACTGCACTCTACAGTGTGACTGAGCCAGGATGCCAACAGCCATTCCTTGTGTACGGCCCCTCCCCCAACACCTCCCACGCCCTCACAGAGCTTCCTGTGGCCACACTCCAGAACAAACTCGGGAATCCAAACTTTCATCAGCACCTTCTTTGGGGAGAAATGAAACTAAGAAGCCACTAGCAAGAATATGACCTATGACCCAACGACGAGGGAAGTTACTGTACTACTTTAAATAATTTTTGACCAGGAATGGAGCGAGTGAAAACCCTTGCTGGTGAGAGACCAGGGCTTCAGTTTGGCTGTGACTTGGCCGGGGACAATGGACCTGCGCATCCACAACTGTGTACTGAACTGTTCCTTCTAGGATATGTTAGTGGTGTGGGAGATGCTGGCTTTTACCTCTCCATCTTTTAGCAGAACCCCCATAGATTCTAAAAAGACCCGTGTCCAGGGATCCTTTCCTCCTTTAATGGTATTGACGTTGAATACTATCTTGGGATCCACGGCTGAGTTACGCAGGGGAGATGGTGGTGAACACATGGAAGGCTCTGACAGTGACGGTGCCTCAGGAGGCCGACACACCGAAGCACAGAGCAGGCTGTGTCACTGCTCAAGTTTAAACACTGCAGACCAAAGCGTTTCGTAATGCCATCGTTCACTCCACCATCCATTTCTAGGTATTTAACTGAGAGAACTGAAAATGTAATTTCACAAAAAATCTTGTTCAGGTGTTTATTATACGTTTGCATGTAATAAGTGCAAACCAAAAACAACTAAATTTTCCATTAACTTGAGAGTAGGCCACAACATATCCGTACAATGGGAGACTAAGAAATAAAATAGGACAAACTTTTCAATCCTCAAAAACAGCCTGGATGAATCTCAAAATACTTAGGACATGTTCAACAAGAAAGAAATCACACCTGGTACTGGAAATCTAGCCCACTCCCTGGGGCTCCTGAGGTCACAGATCTTGGAGGAAAACCTACAACTACCACTTTACTAAACCACCATAATCCCTAACTACACTCTAAATATTTACCTTTATACCCACAGATAAGTGTAGCTCTCAACCATCAACAAAGAAATTTCTCCACGCAACAGACAGAGACCATTACAGAAAACCACAGCCAATCAAAATGCAGAGAAGTAATTATGTGGTACCAGGCCCAGCTGAACCATCTACAATGTCACTTCTTCACCTAAAGCTCCTATAACACGGAGGAGGAGGAGCAGGAAGGATTCTAAGATCCAGAGGACTGGGGTGTCTGCTGGGAGACTGTGTCTCCTAGAAATGCCAGGAAGCTGTATCCATGGAGTCTTATCAACATGGCTGCCTCACCAACATCTAAACAAGGACAACACTAACAGATGTGCTAACATGGAAGGAGGAAATCTCACAGGCCCCACCCCCTGCACAAAGAACTCAGGCTACTAAGGGATGCAGACAGAGCTGGAGAAACAGTCTTCTCCAGGGAAGAGACTCCTAGTCTAACACCAAGTGGCCAGTCCTGAAATTATATACATTCAAGTAACATACGGACTGAGCAGTTTGTGTGCATGTGTGTTTGTGTGTGTGTAGCAACAATCAAAAAATAAAAGAGGCCAGAGACCATGAATTTATGGGTGTGTGTTGGAGAGAAGTACATGGGAGGGGTGGGAGAGAGGAAAGGGAAAGCAGAAAATGATATAATTATATTTTGATTTTAAAAATTAAAAATCATTTTGAAAGAACTCATCAAAAATTAAAAAAGCAGACTTACTGCATATACAGAGAAATTTAGAACATACAAACTAAGGAAGCGGATCAGAGGCTCTTGGTCACAGAGGGGCACGAGGACATTTGGGGGATGATGGACATGCATCATTGTGACGATAGTGCTGACTGTTTGTTGATGACAATTGGATCAAACTTTATGCTTGCAGCTCATGGCATAGGTTTTGGGGTGGGGCGGGGGTGGGGTAAGCAAACCACATGCTCCCTCCTAAACTCCCTGTAAAGCTAGAAGGCACATCCCTCTCCTCCTGAGCAAAGTGAGGGGCGTCAAATCATTGGTCAGAAAGTTTGTCCTGTGTGCACTCTGGAGCTTGAGGGAGAAGGATGGCACTCGGTCCACACCTAGATAAACTAGGGAACAAAAGGTGGTGACCCTGACGGCCTAAGTGGCAGTCGGGAGGTAGTCAACGGAGAAAAGCCTGCTTCTCCAAAGGGGGCAAAGTGAGCTTCTCCTGTAGGCAGAACGGGGCACCGGAGAAGGAGTCAGAAGTGGCTGTCTCACTGGAGCTGTCCCCAAAAACCCGTGCAAAGATAAGGGAACCCAACTCACCGACATCTGCTGCCTGAAGCCAGGTACCACTAGCAGGGGTCGAAGTGCTCTAACTTACTCAGGAGGCTTGTATTCTGTCTCCTCAGCGTCACAAATACGCTTTCACAAACACTTTGATGTCTAGGTTTGAATTTAGAATTCTCAGGCATCCCTCAGTGCTACCCCGAATGTGCTGTGTGGGAAGACCCAACTTTCTGGCTCCAGCTCTTCCTATAGGTGTTACTCCCTTCCCTGCTGCCCCGACTCCACCCTTCAGTAGGAAAGGTTTTAGGAATACTCGCGGATAACTGAACTGTGTGTGCGCAAACTGCATCCCTCACCCACGAATAGCTGCCTTTTGGTGTAGGGGCTGGACTCCAGAATCAGTCTGCCATCAGTAGGTGAGCAGTGGTGTTTGGGTAGCAACGTGAGGCTGGAAGTACCAGGGGGATGACTTAGCAGCAATAAAGAGGTATGGCAGTGTGCCACGCCGTTCTATTTCCACCGTCCTCTTGCCCTAAGAAGGAGAGCAGTGAAGTCCCTACTGCCTGTGGTCAAGAGCGGAGCGTAAGACACGGATTTCTAAACATGGAGGGTTGCCGGCACGCTGTGAATGTTCAGGAGGAAACAGGGTTTCCCATTCTAGGGAACACAGCTAAGGAAACTCCTCCCTCACATGGAGCAGACCATTCACATTCGCCACACCTAGGAAATGCCTGCCTTGGGCTCCCACAGAGCCAGTGGTACACTTTCCCCTGCTATAGTGGAACTTCTCAGGTTCTGGCCATCAAGGGGCAGAAAGACCAGAAGGGAAGAAGAACTTCTGTGCCCTTCCTCCTGTGGCGGAGACTTCATGTTTTGTTAGAAGGATGAAATTAGCATTTTTCTTAAGTGTAAGTTTTTGGCTTCTCTCTCTCTCTCTCTCTCTCTCTCTCTCTCTCTCAGTGATGCACATAGGGTGTGGAAGCCAGAGGTTGGCATTGGCTGTCTTTGCCAATCACTACTCAGCTTAGTTTTTGAGACAGGGTCTCTTGCTGAACCAGAAGCTCTCTGATTTCACCAGACCGTATCTTCCAACTCAGGGATCATGGTCTCCACCTCCTGGGCACTGGAATTAGAGACCTGGGACGCTACACCCTGCTCCTATGTGGATGATAGAGACCAAACTCAGGACCTCATGCTTTGCCAATGAAACTTTCTCCCCAAAGTCCGTGTGTGTGTGTATATGTGTGTGTGTGTGTGTGTGTGTGTGTGTGTGTGTGTGTGTGTTTAAATATGAAAATAACTACAAAATCTCTGGGGAGGAAAGACAACAGAGTGGGTTTTCAGGGGAGTGATTGGAAACAATGAAATAGCCTCCTTCCTTGTCGTTACTACCTCTGTTATATATGTATATATATACATATATATGTATATACATAATATGTGAATTATGTACAATATATAGCCAAGTCCCTGTATTCAATTTCTCCCTGACTTATATGGACCAATACATTCTGCATTTTGCTCGAGGTACAGCTGCATTTTCGTCCCTTTGATCTAAAAGAATTTAAAGAAACACATTCTCTTTTCCTGAAGCATGTTATAAATTTTCAGGCCCAATAATCATTTCTAGGCAGTCTTAAGAGAGAACGGACTCGTGAATTTTCAAATATATCTTGATTATGAAGAAATAAAACAACTGATTTTGGAGTAAGGGATCTCCCCACTTCTAGAAGTAAGGTAGACAAAACTCCTTCTCTTTTCCGACGAAAAGGCCAAGTTTCAAGGGTGACTGGAATTCAGTGAAGAAGGATGCTTGAGGGTTATGGGGAAACAATCACCTTGAGGGGTAGGCAGCTTCACAGAACCTCAGTCAAGTTATCTCCATGGATGGGAAGAATGAATGGCCAGAAGGAATGAGCTATCAGATTATCCCAAAGTCACAAAGCCATGGCTACATCAAGATAAGGGAGACAGATTCATAGACAGAGGCTCAGGGTGTATCTGAAAAGCAATATACTGCTAACTGAGCTAGAAAATATTCAAAATTTACAGAGGGCCCAGAATGGTCTATGTGCACTTTCTTTAAAAGGAAGTTTCCAGGGAACTAAAGCCAGGTTCTTTCTCAGCTTTGTGACTGGAGAATTAAACCAAATCAAGAGAACCATAAGGATGTGTCCTAATAATAAAAGCCTTCACTACAGAGTTCTGCAAACCAAGGCCTCAAATAGTAATGGGGAAATTCATGGTGGGAGCAAGATTCATTCCAAATCTGAAGTGTGAACTGAACTCCACTCTGCAGAGTGCAGAGCTCTCACCACCAGCAAATCCATGCAGGGCTGTCTCCTTCTCAGTGCAGTCTGCCCTTCACTGGACTGCCTTTGTTGTCCCCAAACATGGCTATATCAGAAAGATGGAACAGGACATGAAAAGTGGACGGGATCAAGGTGTCTAAAGGCCTTAGGTGCACTGATGAATGGAGCACCAGCAAGAGCCCCAGGGAGCCCCAGGGAGCACCAGGGAGCCAGCATTCCCCACACTATGAGCCAGTTCTCCCAGAAACCCCTTGATTAGAGGATCACTCTAAGGTAGAAGCCATCTCCTGTGCCTCTGGGCTCAATGACTAGGAAAGACATAGTCATCTCTGCTACTAGCCTAGTGTGAAGTTGCCACTCAGTGAGGAAAGGCAGGCAGGGAAGCAAAGAGGAACTGGGAAGATGGTTGATCTCTGAGGAGAAGTGGGAAGTTGAAAGCCTGAGCCTTAGGAACTGCACTGAGTCTAGACTAGGAGGCTGCTGTCAGCGCTCTGGCGCCTGTTCTCACTGTCCTTCCATTCAGAGAGGGTCGTGCCAACCTGAATGACGAGAGAGATAATCTCTTGAGGTCAGTCTGCATCCGAAAGTCTTCTGCGTCTCTTTGCTGCCTTGCTTTGGTTTTAGGATGCTTCTATTTTGAGATATGTCTAGCGTGCTGAGCAACCCGAGGCCCAAACAATAAATGAGATGCAGCTCCCGACTGTGAAGGAGTCATAAATGGAGATAAAATAAATGTGTAAATAAACCCATTTTAAAATAGCTTTCAAAACCAGCAGAAATAAACCACCGCTGAAAACTTCTTCAAATCAGGTAATCCAGAGCTTTGTAGCAGATTGATAGCACACAGTTTTCTTACTCTTTCCTCCCATCCTCTCCCAGGGTGATGTGATTTTTGAGAGGTTTACCAACAAGGGGTACAACCCATTTCCTCAAGCTCTGAAACTGTGGTGGCCTTGCTCAAACCAAAGGATGTAGCCAAAGGACTGATGTGCCAACCCTGAGCTGAGGTTGAAGGGTCCTTTTCTTTCTCTCTTCCACAAACTTGACGGGATTCTAAGACCAAACCTGAGTCACTCGTTGGAAGATGAAAAACCATGTGGAGGAAATACAGGTTTCTCATTGAAGGCCATCCTAGGCTACCTCATAGCTCCCCAAGCCCTTCCATGTGAGAGAACTCAGCCAAGAGTGGTACATAGCTGTCTGCTGATGGGTGGGTGAGCGTAGGTGAAGCCATCAGAGCCACACAGCCGCCCTGGAGAGCAGTGCGGAGAGGTATGTCAGGGCTGCTGTGTGCTGTTGTTGCTGGTTGCTGACTGCGTGCCTATGCTGAAGAGCAGAAGCCAGTTCCCCTGCTTCGTATGACAGTAGTCTTTCAGCACCACCATGAAGAACGGGACCAGTTTAAAAAGACAGTTTTAGGCCTAAAGGGTAGCATGGTAATGGCTGTGGAGCGGGAAAGCCTAAGCTATCTTCACAGCATGGCAAAGGCTAAAACGGCCCAGATTTGTAGCTGCTGATGCGCTTTGAACTGGCCTACATAGACAGTCATCAAACAGCTAAGGTGCTTCACTGAATGAAGTTCATCATCACCCAGGGCCTTGAAATTCTGGGATGTGGAAATCCAGTCTGCACCCCTTGTGGAGCTGAGAGGAGAGTGGGATCATGTAGACCACTGTTTTAGCTTGGGCATCTTAGCAAGGCAAGATGGGAAACGCTTCCCCGAAGCTAACAGGCGTGGATGGTGGAAGAGAGAACAGGTACGAGAGAGTACAGATGCTGTAGCTGAGACAAATTTTCCATTTCACTGAAACTTAGAGGCACTCAAATCAAATTTTTGTATTGGTGTGGCCATGGTGTTTTGCCAAGAAATTAAACTTAGTAACACGCAGGTGTTTCTGGGGTGCTTTCAAATTGCACAGCCTCGAGAGTCTTAGAGGAAGGAGGTGGCCTATGAATAATCGATAAATAACTAATCCTTCCTAGAGAAACGGGAAGAAAAATAAAAATAGTGCTGCCTTCCTTGTATTGTTTGCCGTTGCCCCCCTCCCCACTTCCTGTTATTGCCAGAATGCTAGGTGACCTTTTCTGTGTTTAATTACCCAAAAGAAACAAGAAATGAATGTCAGGGAAAAGAGAGAGCTTCCTATCCAGAATAGCTTGTCAAAATAACCACCCCCAGGGTCTTTCTTCTTTCTGGAGGATATGTGATATTAGCTTGAAACAAATGGAGATTAAAGTGGAAAAAAAAAAGCATATAGGATGCCAGAGGAGGCAGAATCTGCTGGGGGCAGGGAGGGGTAACAGCAGGCAACACCATGTCTCAGAAAGTAAAGGCTGTCTGTCGTTCTTTGGAAGACAGCAGTTCTTGTGGGGTACATTGCTGGGAATTCTTAAGCCGAGTTGAAGTGAGACACTCTGATCAAGGAAGTTCTGATGATGAGATCCACTTCCCAGCAATGCAATCATCCCCACTGGCTATTCCATAAAAGAAGATGAAGAGAATAAGAAAGATGCTTCAGCAGTACTGCCACACAGTGTGACACAGTGTCACACCCCATTCTCTCCAACCAGCCACAGAGAAAATAATACTAATCTCCCCTCTCATTATTTTATTCGTGTCTGATGCCTTAGGCCCCTAATGAAAATCGCTTTCCTGTCCTGGATTGTTTCCTGACTCAGTGACTATTTCATTTCACTATTACGGGGCTTGAGAAGAGGTTCAGGGGTTGCACGAGAGAACCTCCCTTTGAATGATAAGACCCCTCATGTGCAATTTGGGCTCTAGACAGGACTTGTGGTCTCCTTGTGCCGTCCTTCAGCCTCTGTCTACATAGACAGAGATGGTGCCGAGTCCTGGAACAGGTGTGTGCCAGGGGCATCAGCTAAGTCTAGACTTTGGAAATGAAGAATTCGCTGAGTAGTGCAGCAGGGAGTGAGGGAGGAGTCAGGACAGGACCGTGTCTCTTTTAAGGAACTTACCAGTGGTTTGTTTGGGCCTTGTTTAGTATCTCCTCAGAGAGTTTCGGAGCTAGACAGGTTTTGGAACTCCTAAACTGATGTTAACAGCAGAAGGAATGTTTTCCACACATAGATCTGTCATCTCCCCAGCCAGCAGGGTGCTATCCCAAAGATCTTATCTGAAGTTACCCCAATTCAGCCTAAGGACCTACAAAGGTGCTTGTCTGGTTTGCTTTCTATTGCTGTGAAAAAGACCATGACCAAAAACATTCTGGGGAGGGAAGGATGTGTTTTGTTTATTTATCCCAATCACAGTCCATCACTGAAGGAAGGCAAGGCTCATGCAGGGCTGGAACTCAGGCAGGAACCTGAGGGCAGGAACTCCTGCAGAGGTCAGAGAGTAATGCTGTTTACTGGCTTGCTCCCCCAGGCTTGCTCAGCTTGCTTTTTATACCACCCAGGGGTGGCACCACCCACAATGTCCTGGGCCTCCCACATCAATCACTAATCAAGAAAATGTCCCAGAAACTTGCCTATAGGCAATCTAATAAAGACGTCTTCTCAATTAAGGTTTCCTTTTTCAAAATGACTCTGGTTCATACCAACTTGGCCACAACTAACCAGTATACTTTCCTTTGCTTCCTATAAACACACACACACACACACACACACACACACACACTCCTACTAGTTTCAGGTTTCTGAGTACTGAAATGTTTCTTTTTACAATACTGTCCACAAATCTAACAGCCAAAAAGGGTCAATCCCGGGAACCCCTGCCTCACTAAGTACCTAGTTCTTCACCTGAGCTTGTGCCCTACCTAAACCCACACTGAGATCTTCTCTGCTCAGTGTGATGAGGTCAAGAGGCCTTGGAGGGTGATGAAGTGATGAAGAAACATCCCTCATAAGTGATATTAGTGTCTTCACAAATGAGACCCCCACGGAGTCCCTTGCCCTCTCTACCATGTGGAAGATTGGCAAGAAGATGGCAGCCCATGTACTAGGAACTGAGCTGTTTCCCACCACAGAATCTGCCTTGATACAAACTTCTTAACCCATGTGACTATCAGAAATGAGTGCTTGCTGTTTGTAAGCTATCCAATCTACTGTGTAGCCAGAACAGACTAAGCTAGCCAGTGACTAATCAGACTTATGTGTTCCATCTGAGGGATGCCTGCTGTGGTCTGATTCCTCTGGCCATAGCCATTTAATACCCTCCAAAGACCTAGCTGAACTACCTCAAATTAATCCCTCTTCTCTCTTCTTTTTCTTTTTTTTTTCTAGATTAGCTGTTAAACAAAAAAGAAACAATCTCATCCTTCTGCTTTGGGGATTCTATCAACAATGGCCAGACAATTTTCTGATAGGATCCCTGACTCAGCTTGTGGGTTAGGAGAATGGGTAGTCCTGTCTTCAGGTGTTAGCCTGAAAAAGACCAAATGTGGAGACTGCTCACACACAAAATGTGACTTTCAAATCTCTCCCACAAAAAGGTGTTGGTACCTAAGCTAGTCAACAGTGTGAATTTCAAGGGCTGAGAATGATATTTTCAACTGTGCCAAGGAAGCAAATCCTTTTCTCTAATCTCTCTGTCTGTCTGCCTGCCTGCCTGTCTGCGTCTCTCTTTTTCTCTCTCTCTCTCTCTCTCTCTCTCTCTCTCTCTCTCTCTCTCTCTCTCTCTCTCTCTCATTATACCTTGATTTTGCCTGTAGATGATATGTTCATCAATGTCATAAGTAGCTTGCTTTGGGCACGAGACACATAGAGAATTGGCTTCATAGCATCTACCTTCACACCGTCATCTCCCCAGCAATGCCTCCTCTCCAGTTTCCACATCCAAGAACACCACTTTTCATGTCTCAGCTTGAGATCCTTGATTTAACTCCTCGATTTATTTTTACTTCCATCCCCAGTGCTAACGCAGGAAGGTTCAGACTTGTTTTCATATGCACTGAAATGTCAAAGAAAATTTTTAAAGAGGCAGATTTTTTGTATCAGTCAGTTAAAGACTAATTACAACTGTGCTTTCCAGCAAACCAGTGATTGTAGGCTAATTTTCGGTTATGAAATAGAAACTGAGGTTAATGAGGCTAATTGTGTTTACCAGCATTTTTGAACAAAAGAAAAGAAGCCAACTCAATTTTGAAGAGAATTCTTTGTCAGGAACAAATTGGAGAAAATTGCTACAGTCGTATCAGCATTTCCTAGAACCATACAGTGTCATGCTTGGGAAATGTCCTCAAACACAAGCTGGCAGTTCAGAAAACTGCGTCCTTAGACATTGGGACCCTTCTGACCCAAAGGGCACTGCTGGGTGACAATGAGAGTGGCAGTCTTGACTGCAGTGTGACACAGAGACATTTGCGTGGTCAGACCTTGTCCCCTTGGGTGTGAGAGGAGCTGGAGAATCAGGATGTGTTGGTGTCTGATACGCAGAGCTCCTGGACGTTCTGGTTTGCTGGGGTAGGGGACGCAAGCATAGAGCCTCTGAGCAGGCATTCATAGCCAGCAATGGCTCCTCAGTGGTTAGTCCCAACATGCTCAGTGACTCCAACCAATAAGAAGACTGGCCAGAACAACTACCAGGGAAGGCCATTAGTTAAGGATCTGAGATGTCTTTAAGCCACAAACATCACGATGCAACAGAACAAGTATTATTTGAACATAAAGCACGTGGAATCAGCATAAATGAGATGGGATGCCCACCTTTCCTAGAAAATGGGCATGTCCGTTTGATGTTAAGATACCATTACCTGGACCATGAGACAACTATACTCTGGAAGAGGTTGATCTGAGGCCACATCACTTTGGATTTAAATTTAGATCCCAATGTCTCAGCATCTCTAAAGTCTTCACAGAGCGTCTCTGGAGACTCTAGGCAGATGGTGGGGAGACTGAATAGTCATATTTTGAAATGTATCACAATGACTGTAATTATTTTGCACAAAGCATCCTGTTTTATTTTATTTGTGTGGTGGGGAGTGCATGCCTGTTTGTGTGTATGTGTCTGTCCATGAACATGCAGAGACCTGGGGAAAATGCTGGATAGCCTCCTCTATCACATTACATTAATTTTTTTTTTTTTTTGAGAAAAGCTCCCTCACTGAACCTGAAGCTTGCTGTTTCAGCTAGACTGGCTGGCCAGTGAGCTCTGGGCATCCACCTGTCTCCACCCCCGGCACTGAGGTTATGGACATATGTTGCCATGCTCAGCTTTCATGTGATGCTGGGGATTTGACCCCAGGTTCTCCTGTTTCCACAGCAAGCACTCTTACCCACTGAGCCATCTTTCCAGCCTGAAACACTCTATTTTAAGGATGCCAGGCAGCCTTAACCGTCAGATTGCTTAGGGCAACTATCAACCCTTCGTATTCCTATTTGCGATGACGTGTGATGTATGTGGATGAACCAAGCATGAGCTGTCTGCCAAGGACTGTAAGGACATGTCAGGGTGGGGCCTGTGCTGGAGGAGCTTACGCTCTTCACAACATCAGACTTGCTACAGTTGACAAAGTGGATCATATGGCTTATGGACTGCTACACTATGTGTAATTAAATGCCTCATACAAGTATGGAAAACAGTAGAAAATCAAACCCATTTATATTACGTTCAAAAGCAGCCATTTTGTGGTCTCTCCCAGCTCTCCAGTGTCACTCTGTTTTTTAGGATTCCCAGACACAGGGAATTTGGGTGGATTAGACATGCATTTCTCAGTGCCATCTTTGCGTGTTTGTCTTACGATGAGTATCTACTGAAATGCAAAGGGATGGGGGAAACGCTTGTGTCTTGAAATAAGAGCTAGGGAGGTAAGGATTTAGATAAAGGAGGCTGATGTAGGAAAGGACAGAATGGGCAAATCTGAAGGTGACACACTTTTGGGTGACAGAGCTTGAGGAGGAGGAAGCAGGTGCTACATTCACGGATGAGGAATTGTCACAGGTGACTGAGAAAAGTTGAGACCGAGTTTGGAGAAATTGGTTAAAGTGTAAGAAGCTTATGCTTGCCCAAAGTCGGTTCACTGATCTCTTACATCTCTTTCTGAAATGCACACTGGAGTTTCTGGGATGGCTTATGTGAGCTCTGAAAGGTGTTTATGGTGGTGAGTTTGCAAAGTTGGAAGCCTGCGACTTAAGCTCTTTGGAGGATGGAAGAGCATGGCATTTAGATCAACAGCAAAGACTTAGAATTAATCCTATGTATGAGCAAACAACACTTTACCAAAAGTTAGACCAAGAAACTGTGTGTGGTGAGGATCCAGGTTGTGTCTGTGTGTACCGTGCAGTGTGGCCCCTTGATTATTCTACTCTTCAGGAGTGCTGTCACAGTCCCAGCTCTTAAGTTCCTGTTACTACCTTTCTAGAGTCAGTGAAATCAATCAGCCATTTTCCATCGTGTTAGCGTTGGGATGTTGAAGCTGTCCAGAGCACAGGTACTCACTTTGGAGTTCCCTTTTCCCCCATGGGATCCACAAATTCAACTCAGGAGATAAGCCCACAGCCACACTGCTACCGAAAACTGCACAGCCCTTTGCAGATGGTGGGGTTTCTCCTTTTTCTGTGGCCACAGGCCTGCACGTGAGCATCTGCATTCATGCTAAGGGCAATTTTATTACAATAGGGCTTTGAGGGGGTTACTTCAATTTAGATATTCTACCCAGCACTGCCAAGAGCCCTCCACAGCAGATCCTGCCCAGTGTGGTTCACAGCACACAGAGCTCAACTCAGTAACATTGGGTATGTATGAAATAACTATGTCTTGTTTCTGAATAGGAAACTAGTACAGAGCGGCACCCAATATCTCCACGTTCGGACAATCTATGCACTGTTGTTTGCAAAATCATAACAACAAAAAGCATTCTTTATATTTTATACCAGAGGAGAAAGGGGAGGAGGAGAGGAAGGAGGAGGTCACAATGGCTGCCACCACTACCAAAATGTGGCATAATTGTTCCTCATATTCCAGAAGGTTTCACAATCTCCATCTTTAGATAGATTTTTGTTTTTAATTCTGGAGATTAAGGGAGACACAGATAAGTCCCTAGGGCAAAAATACCCAGGCTTTATCCTTCTCCCAGTCTGCCTGCACGTGGCTTCGGAGCTATCTCACCACAGCTCAGTTACCGTATCACCTGTTGCTCCTACATACTGTGTGCGTTCTGCGCTATCCTGCCTGCCTGGATTGCTGCCCCCACCCTTCCTCTGCCAACTGCCAGAAGTGCCCAGCATTCCTGAAAGCCTGGCTTAAAGCCCGCGTCCTCTGTGAGCTTTCCCTCCCCAGCATGCCCACCACATGACACCACACATTGTTCACTCTGTGAGTTACAATTTTACAATGAGGGTAGTGTTTTTTGTTTTTTGTTTTTTGTTTTTTGTTTTTTTTTAATATGTCCCTGCTTACATGAAATGAATTTTACTCTCTGTATTGTGGCTGGCATAATGTGGCTGTTCAGAAATATTTTACAAATGAACAAAAGACTAAATTAGTTGAACAAATGAAAGACTGAATTGGTAAGATTAAAACAGAAAGGAGGCTGTATGTTCACCTGAGTGAAATTACTTCTAGTAGATATTGTTCAGCATCCTACAGCTTTTCCTATGGTTTACACTACAGAGCTAATGCCTGAGCTGAGTCTTTGAATGTGTCCTATCTGGTGGCTGATAGGACAGGAAGAGCCTGTGGGGAGCTAAGAGAACCCATGGTATCTGCTACCTAGGCTGGGAAAAGGGAGAACAAGGCATTACTATAATACAGCAGGATCCTATTGCCGGGTGTTTGTGAAGGCAACGTATACAAAGAAGGTGGGGGTCAGTCAGGCCAGGACTGAAGAATGAAGACCACTTGAAAAATGGTTCTGAGTTGAAAGAGGAATACTCTCTCCACAAACGGAGAAAGTACTTAACATTGAAAATAATCATATCTAAAATACCAAGAGTGAACTTGTGAGTTTCTAGGAATAGCTTCTACTAGTTACTTTTCTGTTACTGAAACATCGTGACGGAGGTAACTCATAGAAGAAAGAATTTTACATTTTGAATTATGGCTCTAGAGGGTGACAGGACCAATCTTGGTGGAGAGCGGGAAGCTGAGACCTCACTCTTCTAACACAAGCATGATGCAGAGGGAGGGAACGGGAGGTGGTTTGCAAAGCCCATCCCCTGTGACGGACTTCCTCCAGCAAAGCTGCACCACCTAGACATCCCCAAACGGTGCTATCACCTGGGGACCAAGTGTTCAAATGCCTGAGACTGGGGGGCTGGGTTGGCATTTTTCATATAAACCAACTCACAATTTTAACTTTACTACTTCAGCAAAGCAACTGAGAGATGCCTGTTGCTGTAAAGTACAATATTGTACTGTTCATATTATCAACTTTATTTCTATGCATTCTTCAACTTAAAAACAAATGATAATATTTTGTTTCCTTTCCTTTCTGGCTGGGCTGACCTATGTTCTCTGCACAGGAAACAAGAGTTCAGCAATCAGGCCTGGCTTTCACCAAGGCTATGGTGAACAGAGAACAGAAGCATCATGCATCCTGTAAGAACCTATGAAGCTGGGAGTAGACACCATGGTAAGTCGGCGTTTGCTAGGCTTGCTGAGTTTTATAACCTAGAAAAATCTCTCTACTGGGGAATAGTACTAATTGCTTCCTGTTGCTAACATTTCATTGACAAAAATGTAAACAAAAATGAGCTACTGTCAGTCACACGTGTTGTGTAGTCAAATAGTATTATAGACATACCTGACATGCTGCAGAGGGTAAAGTCAGTCAGGCAACAACAGGTTAAAGAGAGTCCCCCTCTCCCCTTGTTTTCATTCTCTCAGTATGTGTAGCTACAGTTAAAAAACTAAAAACAAAACCAAAACAAAACAAAAACCTTTTTGCTGCGAAAACAAAACACCACCTAAAACGTTTTTCAATGCAAAATGAGAGTCCGCGACAAAATACTAGTTGTTGGAAGAGTGTTGCAAGAATAATTCAATTATAGAATCTCCTGGTTCAAAGCCACTTGAAAGATCATCTGATAGCAGCTTCCAGTGAATTATTGAATCCTGGCCCAAGTGGGCATCAGCCTCTGCCTGGCTCTTTTCATAAAAAGATCTGCAGAACAGGGCACTTTATTGTTTAAACTTCTCAAAGCAAGCTGCCCCCTTGAAATTCCATTCTGGTTCTGTATTCTGGAGCACACAAATGCTTCCTCTCTTGCACGTCAACCCGACATACCAGGTGAGCAAGTCCCCAGCGATGTGCCATCTAAGGAGTCATATCCTACCTGACATAGTACCCTTAAATAAGAAAATCAGGTCAAGTTCATGGTTGGCACAGATAAGCTTCAGAAAAGGACTGAGGGCTGAATGCTTGCATGTCTGAAAAATGCACATGTAGAAGAAACTTACCCTTCCATTGGATATTTAAAGACCAGCTCTCTGGAGAGCAATCAGGCTTAGATGACATCATGAAGATGGGAACTCAAGGATAAGATTAGTGACCTTATAAGGTGAAGAAGGGGGACCAATGCTCTTCTCACCTCCTGTCCCTTTCTTCTCCTCTTCTTCCCTCTCTCTCCCTCTCTGTCCTCTGAAGACAAAGTTAGAAGGTGGCTATCATCAAGCCAGCTAGAAAGCTCTTACCAAAAGCTCAGCCATACTTCTCCTCTGGTTTTGAGTGCTAGTTGTCTATAGTTTAGGTACCCTAAACTATGGCGTATTGTTATAAACACCTAATCAAATACCGCAAGAAACCTGTAAGGCTGTCCAATAATGGCAGTCCCTTGCCAGCCTTAGTGACTACTGAATACTTCAAATAATGGTCTGAACTGGGAGTTGCTACATGCATAACATAGTAACTTGTGAAAATTTCTTTGAAAAACAGTGTAAAACGTCTCATTAACTTTCTATATTGATTATATGTTGAAGTAGTAATATTTTAGATATGTTGGATAAATAAAAAATACTGTATCAAAATTAATTTCACCATTTCTTTTATGCTTTATAATGTAGCTAGCAGACAATCTAAAATCATATACATGTGGTGGCTGGAGGTTAGGAGCACTTGTGCTCTTGCAGAGAATTTGACTTTGGTCCCCAACACCTCCTCAAAACTGCCTGTAACTCCAGTTCCGGGGCTCCCAGTGTCCTCTCTTGGTCTCTGGGGGTACCTGCACTTATGTGCACTGGCCCCTCAATACACAGAGATACACATGCAAACTTATAAATCAAAATAAATCATTTTAAAAAGAAAAAATAAAACAACAATGCGACTTACAAACTTTCACGGCACAGTGCCCTTGGGCAAGAAGCTATGTACAGATATGGCATAGTCTTGCTTCTGCTATGACTGACTATTCCCGACTTTCTTTCATCTCATTGCCTCATAGTCTTTCCATTCTGTGTGCTTGCAACATGGTTTGGCCAGTCCTCTCTAGTGGCCAACAAACTTTAAGTTTTTGGTGTCATAATTCTCAGAAACCCATTTTCACAGACTCTAATGACACATAAATTAGCCTTCACTATCTATACTCCATTCACTCAAATAGTCAATGACTTTTTTTTTGTAGCTGCCTACAATTGTTTTGTTTTCTCATTAGCAGCTTAAAGGAAGAAGGATTTATTTTGACTCATGGTTTTGGTGACTCTCTGTCCATAATTGTGGAAAAAGCATGGTAGCCAGAAAGACTCATTCCATGAGCATAGGACTTTGTGGTGATGATTGTTGCCATGGAGACCAGGTGGAGACCAAGAAGATGAGAGAACAAACTAGAAATAGAATCAAATATAACCCTCATAGGCCCTCTGCTAATGTACTGCTCCTGCTGGCCAGGGCCCACCTCCACAAGGCTCCCAGGCCTTCAAACTGGCACCAAGGCTGGTGTGAGGACTGAGTGTCCAAACTATGAGTCTACTAGGGATATTTCAAATTTGAACCAGAATACAGCTACATAGCAGGTGCTGTGCTAAGTACTAGAATAGAAAAATGAATGAGATGCACTTCCCTCCAGAATAGAACTCATATTTGAGTAGCAGGCAGGTGTCTGACAAACACATGCTCATAAACATAGACCATAACATAGTTCAAGTGCTGATGAATCCCATGATACAAGTTGTATTAGCAGAGATTCTAGCTTATACTAGGAGCCAAGGAGAAAAACTTTAAGGAGGTAATGATAATGAAGGGCTGATTAGAAAGGAGGAAGGGGGTCCTCCAACAAAAGACTGGGAGAAAGAAGTCTTCAAGTGTATGAACCCATCAAGTTGAAACAGAACTTAGCCATGTTCAGCTAAGTGAAAGACATCACAGTATAAAAATGTTGGGACTAGGAAAAAAAATAGGCCACGATGAGACTGGAGGCACAGGCATGGACCACAACCATATCAGAGTCCTGTAAACCACACCATGGCATTTAGGCTTCAAGAATATTGTCAGTCCATTGAAATGGGTAGCTAATGACATCGGTTTTTAAAGGTTAGTCGAGCAGCTACGTGCACAATGGGATGTAAATGTCCAATAAATGAAGTGAAAACCTAATGAGGCTAAGTGTCATTCAAGTGAAGAATGTAGCTGGCTGATGCTATAGGAATAGAGATGTGCAGAATGGGTGGACCTAACACGTATAGAACCTGGGTTAGACTGTGAAGCATAGAATTTGGAATACCTTACGTAGACTGAATGATTAACAAACAAAACTCAAGCATTGCTCAGGGGATTCAGGCTTCAGCATCGAAGAAAATGGAGCTCTTTTTGCTTTGGAGACAGATGCAGGAACAGTGGAGAGAAAGATCAAGAACCAATGTAGAAAGCTTACAAACTCTTTTCTTAGCAAGATATACTAGGACCAGGATGAGGTGAAAGTCAAGGGTTAGTGAGAAGTTGCTGGTGTTAGCCATGATCCTCCTCACAGAGAAAAATGAGCAAACTTCTAACCCTCTACTGTATTAACAGTAGGAAAGAGGGAGGCTTGCCCAGTAAAATGTTGAAGTAGAGAAAGCATTGAGGGTTCATATGACCACAGCTGAGGTCAGGAGAGAATATGTAGGTGAATTTTGTTTTCAGTAGAACTATCTAACAAAACACTAAGGGTATGTGTGTTAACCTAAGTGAAACAGAGTTGACCTTGAGGGTACCCAGGGCCACCCAGAACACCTCTTTTTGTGTCTAATGCTTCTTCTCAAATGTTTGCAAGGATGAGGAAGAATTGTAAACCCAATATTAAGAAGTACGCATTGTGTAAAAGTTAAACATTAGAAAGTATAGGCGAATCTCCTAGGAAACTTATGTAAACTGGGTTATTTTGTGCTTCCTAGCAAAGGAAATTCCCACCCAAGCAACCTGGAGCCCTTCCTAACTCTAATACTGTTGGATGTAAATGGGATTCAGTGAAAGACTACCAAGTCCCACGGAAATCAAATGCATCTATACCTGCTATGCCTTTCTTAGTGACAACAAATGCTCCACGGGGTAAAAGAAACACATGAGCAGCCAACTAGATGGCAGCCCACAGAAGACTGCAGATGACTTAAAAAGGCCCTGGGAGGAAGGTCCCCTTGAGCTCCCGTTACACTGCCTATCAGAGCTGATGATTCCACGCTGACATAGTCTTAGCATACCACTTTGGTTTCTCTCTGCTTTTCCACCTCCTTCAATTTATCCATGATGTGTATCTTGGGGGGCAGGTTTTCAACAGCCTCTTATTCTAGCAGACTTTGCCACCTACTCCTCACTTCCTAGCCATGGGTGTCACCCAAAGATTCCAGATGAGCTCTGCTGTTTTGTTTCCTGCACAGCGCTGAATCTTCGGGTAAGTGACAGTACCTGTGCACACCCACATCTCTCAAATAAATATATAATTTTCCAAAAATGAAGATTTAAAATTACCTGCAAGCAGTTACAAAACATGTCAAGCACACAATGGAGATTAGTCAAGTATGAAGCAGTAAAGAGGAACAGTGTCATAAGGCAGACAAACTGACCCAAATTCAGCAAGTTATTCCACATTGTTAGAGTTTTGCTAATGATGATATTTGTTCCATCTTGTCAGTGTGGATCCATCTTTTATGCAGCACAGTGATCTAGAGAGAAGAATTAATTGTGGAACTCAACAGCTTCTGTCAAAGTAAGGTGCTTAGTGGAAAATACAGTTTTCTGCTAAGGTTTTTGCTAACACCTTTTAAAACTGAAATTCAGGCAGCAATACCACAAAAATACAAAATAAAACAACAAAAGGCAACTCTATACCAATCTAGACCTGCCAAAAGAGATTGGAAAACTTAGCATTTCTATTTTTTATACTGAGTTCATATATTTTACACATTTAAATGTTTGAAAAATAATCTGTTTGAGGAGTAATTTTTAGTAAAAACTACGATAAGTCATTGTTCTTTAACTGTGAGCATAACAAAACTATGAATAAGATATTGTAAATTCTTTTAAAAGTAATCTTCTAATCTGTTTCAAATGATCATAAATCTAGTTTTTCCTTTTCTCTGTGAAACAAAGGAGAGAGACTATTATTGTGGTTCTTTTCCATGAAAACACTTACTGTCTTTTTGTCTTTACAGAGTGTTTAAGTTCTCTTTTGTATCTACAGGCTCCAAGGCTTCTTTCTGTTCATGCCAAGATCAACAGACACGCAAGTCCACGCTATAAGCACATAGTATTTGCATAGAATAGACTTGCATAGTCTTACATGTCTTAAGAAATTGGGCTTAGCACACAAATTACAAGGCAAATGTTATATGTGTAATTGTTGTAGTTGTACTGTAATGTTTGGGACTAGTGACAAAACGGGTCTAGATATGCTCACCACACACACGTCTTGTTTTTTTTTTCCACTGATTTCTCCATCCATAGTTGGTTGAATCTGTGGATGCAGAAACTGCAGATGGAGTAGGGGGTGTGCATATATACACACATAGGCTTCCTTCCTTTTTCTCCTCTTCATTCTCACTGCCCACAGCTATCCCAACCATGGTCAGTCAATTCACTTGTTCTGAGTTATTCCCGCACCTCTAGAGTAAGTTTGTAACACTACATCTTGCCAGATTTAGAAGTTTCTCTATTAACTTCTAGATAGGAAACACAAAGCACTGACTCTTCTTGCTGTTCCCCTTCTCCTCTCCCAGCAGGTGACAGTTAAAACCAAACACTTTTGGAGCGTTTCTCTTTGCTACTGTTGGTACTTTGCCATTTCTTGCCTCACTGATGTTTGATGACTTTCTTGTGAGGTGAAGGGGGCTTGTTCTCCACCTGTCTCCTGCTCCGGACAACCCAGTCTCTCATCCCTCCACATTGCATTGTCAGTGTTGGGGACACTTACACTCTGTCCTGCAGCCACAAGTAATGAACTTATTTGCAAATAGAAAACACTGGAAACAATGGCAAAAACACATTTGTTTTCTTTTAGTTATGCAAATGTTGTTTATCATCAGCTGGAACAGATGCTGGGATTACATTCCTCCCCTTTGCAAGAGTTGCTTGTGATCCCCGGTCAATGGCAGGAATGTATCTAAGGGCAAAGCTGAAAGCCTGTGTCCTCAGTGCACTTAGCACGATAGCATGAATCGCGTTCTCTTTTGCTTCATAGTTGGACTTCTATATTCCTTCTCCTGTCTGTTTTTCTAATTTGTCCACATTAGTTGGCATTTTTTTCTTTTAACATATCACCAAGTATGCCTAAGATATATTGTGAGGATATTTGTAAATTTTTTCTAGTCAGAATCTAAACTTTCTTTCTATACATGGAGAATTTCCACAGGATGAGTTTTTCTGAGCAAAAGCCCAGCTTCCTCCACTGCAAACTCAAAATGTCTTCAGTCCACTTTCTTCATCTCCTTTGTTTCTACACCATGAGCAAGTTATCCAAGATTCAGCTATCAACTCTTTGTCTGCTCAGGAACTGAGTTGGGGAAACAACACACCCAGAAATAAGTACCATAAAAAGTTCTTTCTGGCCGGGCGGTGGTGGTGCATGCCTTTAATCCCAGCACTTGGGAGGCAGAGCCAGGCAGATGTCTGTGAGTTCAAGGCCAGCCTGGTCTCAGAATGAGATCCATGACAGGCTCTAAAACTACACAGAGAAATCCTGTCTCGAAAAACCATAAAGAAAAAAGAAAAGAAAAAGTTCTCTCTAGATGATGGCATGGCAACAGCTGGTGTAATGAGAGCCTATGGGTCTCAAAGACAGCAGCATGAGGGTGCTCTACGTCCGTACCAGCAGTTGCGGAGAGACAAGCTGCCCGGACAGACTTCCAGTGGGGTATGGCAGAAGCCCATCATAGCTTGACTTTTTGCAAATACTTGGCAGTTTCATAGAGTAATACTTGCACATTGCTAGTAAAGACGTGCATTTTTTTTAAATGTTTCTATCTTAAAAGATTTCTTGCCTCCCCCTTGAAAGGACAGAAACTTCATTCTCCCTTAGAACTTAGAAGTTTCTTGCTTCACCGTCTCAGAGTATCCAATGCTACTTTTTGAGAAGACTAGTTTCTATTTGTTCATTGTCCTTTTTGGGTATTGAAAAGGTCATTTTTTTTCAGAGTTGAGAAGCTCAGTGCTAGAGCATTTTCCCAACATTCACAAGGCCCCAGGTTCAATCCCCAGTGCTTAAAAATCTGGAAGGCTTGGAGGTCATCCCTTATCCCCGGTGCTCTGACTCACAAGACTGTGTCCAGAGGAGGGTTCTCTCTGTTCTTTGGAGTCAGTTCTTGTACACCCTTTTTGTTGGAAATTGCCAGAATTAGGGCTCTAAGAAAATTTCTTTTCTTCTTATTTCTTTCTCTCCCACCCCAATTCTCTTCTTTCTAAAGAGCTTATTGATTTGATGATCATTCCCCAGCTGTTCCTTTCCATATATATATTATCTTTTCTTACATTTTTCTATCTTCTTTTTTCTTCTCTTTTCTGAGAAATAGTTCAGACTTCAATCTTTTTATATTGACTAACTTTTTGGCAATAGTGGTTGGTTTATTTGGTTTTGGTTTCCAAAACAGAGTCTTATTTTGTAGGCCAAGCTGCCCTTGAACTGGTGGTAACCCCATTTCTTCTGTTTCTCACTTGTGGGATTACAGGCGTGTGCTACCGCATCTGGTGTGGTGACTGTGTTTTAATCAGAAGAAACCTTTTATTTGTTCTTTTCCCTGAGTGTCTCTTTGTATAGCACTGAAATACTGTCTTCTAAATATGGTTTTCTAATCTGTCTGAGCTTATTATTTAGAAACGATTGAAACATTTTTCTCTCATTTACTATTCTCTGTGGCCTTTCCTTGTGTGATTTGGGTTCTGGTTCTCTTTTGCTTTCTGCTTTTCAGTGTTCAAGACTGTTTACACAAGTAAGTGGGTAACAAGAGTTTAGGTCCCTTGAGACTGTGAAAGTAAATCTTCAGTTCCCCAGAATAGAGCACACTTCAAATCATCAAGGCCTCCTCTTCTGCTGGTCATCAGAAGCATGCGGAATTACAGTTCACATGTGATCAAGGCGAGGTGCTTCTCTGGACTTCTTTGTCATAAGAAACCTACTGCTGGCCGGGCGTTGGTGGCGCACGCCTTTAATCCCAGCACTCGGGAGGCAGAGGCAGGGGGATCTCTGTGAGTTCGAGGCCAGCCTGGGCTACCAAGTGAGCTCCAGGGAAGGCACAAAGCTACACAGAGAAACCCTGTCTCGAAAAACCAAAAAAAAAAAAAAAAAAACCTACTGCTGAAAATGGGATCACGCCCATCACGAAGGCAGAACCCAGGCACAGAAGCCCAGATGGACTCCCCCAGGCCAGCTCCAGCCTGTGGGTGTGCTGTTCATACTGGGCTGAGAATCAGCTCCCCTTGCTGTTGACAGACCCTCCTGCTCTGACCTTTGATCTGCTTCAGTCACCAATGGCTACCAGAGGTAAATGGAGGTTTAATATCATCTAGGTCACGGATGCTTTGTCAACTGGGAAGAATATCTTTATTTTCTTTCCAGAAAAATAATGTATCTAAATATGTTTCCACATAATTACAGAGAGTACAAGCCGTCCATAGGCCTTGTGACTAAGAAGTGGGAAGGCCTTTCTTGAGTTTTTTGAGGGCCACACTGTAGAAATGTGAAGACAGTGTGACAGGCAATGTCTGAATGCCATCTTGGGTTCTGCCATCAACACTCTTTTCTGAGAAAAAAGAGACCCGCTAGTAATACTTTAAAAAACAAACAAACAAACAAACACCCGAACTAAACTCAAAATCAGTCATCTTTCCTCCTTCCTTCCCTTTTTTCTTCCTTTATTTTTAAGTACTGGGAATCAAACCCAAGGCTGCACATACAAGGCAATTTCTCTACCATTGAGATGTATCATCATACCATAAAACAAACATTAAGAATGCAAGAGTTGAACATTCTAAAAATAAAAAAAGAAGAAAGAAAGAGAGAGAGAGAGAGAGAGAGAGAGAGAGAGAAAGGAAGGAAGAAAGGAAGGAAGAAAGGAAAGAAGGAAGGAAGGAAAGAATGAGTTGAAACTCCTCCCCCCTCTTCCCTGACAGTGAACTCTAAGCTGTGTGAAAGGTATTTCCAGTTGGTTACCAACTTGATTTAAAGCCTCTGGTCTGAGAATATAACACTTTTCTGGTTTGGAGAACAGGAGTACCTCTCCGGAATAGGCACAAGGCCAGTTTTGGGTGGTAGAAGAGAACATACAAGCAGGAAGCCAAGCCCAAAGTAGAGCCATGAGTTTGTCTTCTATTGTTTGAGTTGGGGATGTGGGTTCTTACTATCCACCAAAATGGAGTATCACAGCAGAGAACACTTCTCGTTCAAGAGTCCTCAAGGAGACTGATTTTCTTCTTCGAGTTTTGATACAGAAATTTCAAAGTACAAGGTGGAAAATGGAGACTTGAGAGAGCACACGACTGCTCACTTGTTCCCCTCCCTGGATGAACTCACTGTCCTACTGTAACCCATCAAGACCCTCATAGCACTCCTAACTGGGAGTTGGGGAAAGTGCTGGATCTTTGGAATCAACTCATTCGGGAACAGTGACTGACTTGCTATGAAAACACATTTTAAGTCTCTAATAGGAAATCTACCCAACTTTGATTGCCTTGTAAAGGCTTCTTTTCCAGCACCCACCCCCTTACATATGAGAGCTAGCTGTGTAGTCAGTGTGTTCTGGAAGGATCTGAGAACCTCAGATCACTGCCAGATGGGAGAGGCAAAAGACTCCATGGGGTTATCTGGCTCTATTTTATTGCAATGCTCAGGACTTGCTTGTACCAGGACCAGGAGATGTTGACCTTCTACAAGTGAGCCAATCTCCTCAAAGGTCAGTCCTGACAGAAAGAACTGTAATTGCTGTGTTTGAAATTGTTGAGCCCCAGAGCTACCTCAACCCAGGAGGATTTGCTTGTTGTTTTCTCTTGCTGCTTTTAGCAAGACTACTAATCCTACCTGGAGCTTTTACATCACCAATTCAGGTGTAAAGGTGGAACAAATATAGCAGCTACCTCTCCTTGATGGCAGAGATTGGGTTCTTTTCTGTCAACAGTGTCTACATTATTTAGTCATTTAGCTCAGCTCACGAAGTTTATAAAAATCCTTGATCTCTCTCCTTCTTCCTCCCCCCTCTCTCTCTGATAATCAATGTGAAAATAAGTGGTTATTATTTTAGTTTTGCTTTTAGAAAAGCAGTGACCAAAATCAACTTGAGGAGGAAGGGTCTATTTCATCTTATAGATTACAGTCCATCACGAAGGGAAGCCAGCTCAGGAACTCATGTGTTCTTCTTAGTGCAAAGATGGGGTTGAGCCCCACTGTGCTGCCAGTCTGCATGAGATCATGGTTTTTAATGCACATGTGGGCCTGTCACCCTTTGCTGCTACCTTCACACTCAGTCAAGTACCAGTTAGATTGAATATGGATATGAACTAGAATGGTCCAGATTAGACTAAGGCTGAAGATGTGGAGCATAAATAAATGTCATAACTTGAAGATGGCTTCTTATGTATGCAATACTGTGTAGAATCCTCTATTACTAGGCAATAGGATCCTCCACTACATGACCCAACATGGAGTCAATGCCCTTCAGACATGAGGTCAACAACCAAGACATTGACATCATTGAAATGCCAAGGGATAGACATTGGAATCAGTCAGGAAGGTCATCTGTGGGTCCTAAAAGGTCTTGCAAAGTCTGGAGTTGCCAAGCATATCATCTCTGTCCCTAGGTGTGAATACAGGTGTCTTCCTTCAAGGACAACTTTCACACATCTGCTACTTAGTGACATGTGCTGGGAAGTTGGTTATTTCTAGGAAAGTGATTCATTAGCTCCCCCTACCAGGCTGTGATGCTCTGGTCTGAATCCAGTTCAACCCAAAGAGCTTCAATGAACAGTGCTTTTTTTCTTTTTCTTTTTTCTTTTTTTCCTGAAGATTTCCTATTCCTGTCTTTTACATCCCTTGCATATGGCAAGGGACAATAAGATAATATATGAGCAATGCTTTGAGCTCCTTTGGAAGGCAGAGCTCTCTAAGTGCATGATATTAATAACAGCAATATTTCTGTTACCACAAAGACAGGCTGAGTCCATCTTTCACATGTCCTTTTAAGTCATTTTCCCTGAGGCTGCCTTTTCTGGTAAAATGGTTCTGAGTGAGCCATACAAATCTCTAGTTTAAAAATACTCATTTGGGGAAAATGCTAGTTATACTCACCTACCTGGAAGGGGAATATTCTTCTCTTTGTTTCTTGAAATGTTGATGGCTACAGTAGGCCAGGAATTGGAAAGCCACTGGCCCAAGGAACAGAGACGTTAGAGAGGCAACTGATGTGGAAAGTAGGAATCCATACAGGTCTCACTCCCTGTGTTCAGAATTCTGGGCCCATTCCCTAAAGTGCAGTGATCTAGTCCAAGACCTTTCTTGGGAGCTGTAACATACAGAATCTGGGTACCTAAAAGCTTCAGTACATTAGAAATCCGTCTGTACTGTTCTTTACAATGGAGGCAAACAACTATGATAATGATGACATGTTTGCCACTTATGAACATGTTTCTACACTATTTCCTGTCTCCTTTTATTTAACCCTCTCAACACACTGCATGGTGGACATTGTCTTCAACCCTCAGAGACATTGAGTCTCTTGCCCAGTGTTATGTGTACAGCAACCATTTAAAATGTGTGTTACAAGATAAAAATGATATGTTTGGGTTGTATTTTAAAAAGAAAGATGTGGGACCTGCTCCTTTGCTGACACTACCTTCATCCAGTCAAAGGTACTTGGCACAGTAAATTTTGTGTGTCAACTTGATTGGATTATGAGATGCCCAGCTATATGGTTAAATATTATGTGGGGTATATCTGAGGATGTTACTGACATTAACCTTGGAATTAGAGTGAATAACTCATATGTTCCTCCCTAAGTGGATAGTCATCATCCAATTCATGGTGAGCAGGAATGGTAAAAAAGTAAAGGCACACTGGACTTGCTCTGCCTGGCTGCCTTAGCCGGCACATGTATCTTCTGCTGATGATGCTCCTCATGCTCAGGGCTTTAGAACTGAACTGACAGCTCTATCACCAACTATCTAGCCTGAACCTATACCACCAGTTCTCTTGAAGCTCCAACATGGCAGGAAGATTACAGGACTTCTCAGCCTCCATAAACCTAAGAGGCAAAACTACACACTAAACTTCGTTATGCAGGCATGAACATCCCCCTACACACACACACACACACACACACACACACACACACACACACACACAAGTATTCATCTTGGAGAATGAGGGGGCTGCCCCAGGGATAAAAAGGTGAGATCTGTGCTTTCTGAGGAGTAATGTGCACTTGGGCTGTGCCCATGCTTTACCGCCCGCCTTCCTTTGTGAATAAAATCAAAGAAGAGGGTGGGGCCAAGTTTTCTGTCACTCTGGGCAGTAAAAAGCACACGCTTTGATGCACATGAAACCTTGTTTTTTACCTCCACATATACCACCTACTTGCTATGTGGCCATGAGAAAGTCACAGTCTCTTCAGGCTCCAGTTGCTCACAGACTAGAGATAATACTGCCCATTGCATAGTAGTTAAAAACATTGAATTGACTACTCCACTTCAGGGGCCTGATAAAGGATCTGGCAGTTGTAGGACCCTAAATTACAAATTATCTGAGTCTTGTAAAGATCTGAGAATGCTCCAAACACCAAAGACTTAAGAAATGAAATCTACCGAGATGGAGGAAGTGCCAAAGTGACTGTTCTGCACTCTGTGAAGTCCGGACTGTTCCTCCTTGCAATGGCCACGCTTGTGCAAATGCCTTTGCACAGGGAGACTGCTAATAAAATGAGAACAAAGGAAATCATGAGGAAACCATCCATTCAACAACCAAATAAAGCCATTGCAAAGCCACCCACTGCCCTGACCACAACAGCCTGGCGGGTCACAAGGCAGGCATCCAAGGGCCACCGGAGAGCAGCCTTATTATTAGACAGAGACCAAGGAGATCCCATTCACAGGCTGCAGCCAGAGGGGGCTCAGATTGTCCACCCTTCCCTAACGAGCCCTAGTGTCCTCAGAGGATTGACACAGCACGAGGCATAATTAAGTGGCTTCGAATTCACCCACTGCTGGGCCTTGTTCTAAGGAAACCGAGAGTGAACTTGGTATTATTTAGCCTTAATGGAGGAAAACAAGTCTAGGTGCTAAAAGGCCTGTGACTTTCTTTGTGGCAGGCTAGTGTTTGGCCATAGTCCTCACCAGCCACACACTCGTTTGCTTTCCTCACTGAAGAATGTCATTGTGAGGGAGACCAACTATGACAATTTAAATGTGTGCCCCAGGGCGAACGGAGCACGGTGCCAAAAACTGTATTGATCCTGGTAGATACAGACAGCCCGGTCCTCAGCTGCAGGCCTGGGAAAGGGAGGCTCTGCTGCCCAAACTCAAACCAAATAAGATCTTTCATCTAGAGGATTCTGTCAAGTGTCTTCTTTATTTATTCTGTCCTTTGTCACATTCAATCAGAACTCTGACTATGAAAATCCACTCCTACTGGTCTTGGTCTACTTTCTTCTTCCTCCTAAAACATTTCCAAGCTTCATTTTAAAGTACCAAACATATAAGCAAGGAAAATTAACTATTTTCAGGTTGAGCTATAAACCACCAGATTCAAAGTAATTTAGCCATTCTGAGACAAATAGGAAGTGTAAATAGTAAAAAAATGGAAGGTCTATAGATACAGCTGTGACTGGCCCTTGAGTGCCAATGGATTTCCCTCCTTGAAAGGAAGGACCTGATTTGGTTTTGATATCCACTCTTCCCCTCAGGGTTACAGGTACAGTCTGAATGGCCAAATTAGTGATAATACTTTGCCTTAGTAGAAGCAGGTAAGAGGTAGGTAGAGATGCCAGTCTTGGCCAATGAAATATGAGGGGAGGCCATTGGGAATCTTTAAGAAAAGTTAATCTGGGCGTAGTGTCACATGCCTGTAATCCCAGCATTCAGGAAGGTGAGGCAGAAGGATTATGAGTTAGAGGCCAGCCTTGAACACACTAGCTATATGATAAAACCTTGTCTTGACAAAAGGGAAGGGAGTCTAAAAAGAGTGAACAAGCCCAGGAATTAGGTTACTTTGTAATACTTTATACTGTAAGATATAATTTTTCCCTTATTCTTGTAAACTCGTTGAGTTGGGAGTTCTTTATTTGTCGTTGAAAACATTTAAACTGATAGATGATAACTGTTCAAATCATTTTGCAGTTCTCTCTATGAAAAATGCTGTCAAAACCAATTTAACACCATCACAGGAAGATTTGTGCAGCAGGTGCATGCTGCTTCTTCCCAGCTCCTTCCCCCTTTCTCAAAGAAGTGAATTGGTGCCTCTATACCTTGAGGAATCATCTAGGGTCCTGTATAAAAGAGATTCCGATTGCATAGACATGAGGCGTACCTGAGATTTGCCATGGTTGGTGCTGATACTATGCTCCTTCGATGGCTCTTTCTTTAACTGTTAGGTTCTGCATGCACTTTCCTGGGAGAACCAGCCACAGTCCATTCCTGGAGTCCAGGATCATTCAGAAACTGAAGGTCATCGATGATGATCGACTAAACTGATAGATATTTGTTGAAGCCATTGAAAACGATTTTCACTCTCAAAGAGAGCTACTAGGAGATTTTCATTGGATAATTGTTCCCAAATATGAAGTTTGGGATCATGACCGCCATTTCTGGTCAAATGAGGAGAGCCACATGAGGACAAAGCCAACTGAGGGGCAGGGCTGTAGAAGCAGGGAGAAATGAAGCCTCCAGGCTGGCTTCTAGCCCAAAGCAGAGATTCTCCTCCATCATTCAGAGACATGAGCCTCTTTACCTCTGCGAGAGACATTTGGAGTGACTTTTGTGTCAAGTGCATTAAAATAGACTTATGTGATGCTATTCACATCAGTGTTTCAGATTAGAGAAGAGAAAAAAGGATCACAACTGTCTGAAACTCCAATTCTAGGGGATCCAACACCCTCACACAGACATACATGTAGGCCAAACACCAATGCACATTAAATAAATAAATAAATAAATAAATAAATAAATAAATAAATAAATAAAATCTACATGATAAGAAGAGAAATTAGAGATGAGAGCTGCAAGGTACACCAGAATACTTTCATTTCATATAAAACAAAAGTCATTTTACCCTTTCTTAGAAAATGTAGATCAGATGGGGGTTGAGGGAAGGAAGAACAGGAAGAAGTCTCCACAAAGGTGTGACCACACCTGTCAGTCATCCTTGCAGCCGTCTGATAAGGACAATCTTTTATGCCACATGCCTTTTCCTTGTCACTCAGCCCAGGCATGTTTGTACAAGCCACGGTGTTCTAGGTCCACCAGCTTGCAGGTAGAAGGCTAATGGTTGGAAAGCCAACAGCATTCTGTCTTGACCTCACCATGTTGATTCAGAGTAAGCACTTCAAATCCTCAGACGGTTCCTAAGTCCATATTCTCTATGGGTTCTTAATAATACTCCTTGTGGTTCCTTTCTGAAATCATCATTTTCCTCTTCCAGATTGCTTTAACAACTAAGGTAGATGGTACTAAGCCAAGTGAGCACTGTCAACACACACAGTTCTACCAGTGTCTCACAAAGTGCTGATTCTGAGGCCACGAGCACTGGCGTTTGAGCCTTATGCTTATGTGGTGGCTCTCAGTCAGAACTGTTCATGGCATTGGGGGTCCCAGGAGTGGTACTTCTCTGACTTTGCTCCAAGGTGCTATAATTCCCTACTGTCATCTGGACAGCAGTTGTGGTATACCAGGGCATTTCCCTTGGCATTCTTGTCATGGCTTCCTTGACCTTCAAACCAAGCCTGCATCTAGACCTCCCGGTAGGATCATGTTAAGGATTCAGACAAAGGGAGACTGTTACAGCTTACTTTGGTTGACCTCAATAGAATCACTGGTGTCCTTATAAAAGGGAGACAGAGAGCAGCTTGACTACAAAAGAGAAGGTCATGTAATAGCATGGGATGCAGACATTGGTATGGAAGCCAGCATACCAGCAGCTCCAAAGTCAGGAAAAAATGAGTAGATGTCCCACTGGAGAATCAGCCTTGCCCAATCTTGATTTTACCTTAGATCCGCTTCAAACTTCTTTGGGAATTGAAGATAAATGTGTATCACTTTGGGCTCCTAAATTTATGGCAAATAGCTACAGTGGCAATAAGAAACACACAACCTAGGACTTAAGAGTGGTGTCCAGAATCTTCCATCCCTTCCAAAATCCTTGCACCAAATCTTGTTCCTTCTCCTAGTTAAGACAGTTCTGACATGGATACCCCACCAGTCTTGAGACACAGCCACCCAGACAAAGCTTATGAATGGCTCTGGAATGGCAGCATTTTGAAATTCTGCTGCTGTTGACTTTCTTACCACTTTTCACCTTCAGGTTAAACACTGTTGTTTGCCTAGAGAGAGGGATGGAGCCACCAGCCTCTGAAGTTCTCTCCAACCTAATGTTGCTATGGTTTGATCTTCTGAAAAATACTCAAAACTTTGAACATTGTTCTTCCCAAGCGTCAACATCTGTACCATACAGTGCAGAGTAGCCTTGAAGGAAAAGATACCCTGGTGCTATGGAGGAAGAACTCCAGCCAATTTGGCAGACATTATTTTTAAAAACCTAATAACTGTGTGTTTACTTTCACTTACTTCTGAGAACTTACTGTAATCAGATTAAGCCAGATGTGCACAAAGATGCATTTTTCAAAGGTGTTGATTGCAATTCAGCTCATAGCTGTGAAAATGAGAACTAGACAAAAATCTAACAAGAGATCTAGCAAGTATACCATGATACCTTTTTATAACTGAATGATGTCATAAAAATTAATGATATGGGAAATACTCACATGAAATTATGAAGAGAAAGAATCAGGTTATAAAACAATGCTTGTTAGCTTCCTACATGTACATATACAGAAGTAAATTATTGGAATGGCATACATTGCAATGTTTAAAAAAATGGTTATTTCTTGGCCAGATTAGGGGTCACTTGTAGGTTTTTTTTTAACCCTTGCCTAAGCAGGTGAGAGATCTGCCTCCAGATTGCACTACCACCCCCGCCACCCACTGGACTCTCTCATTCCAAGACCCACTCTGTCACCCAACCTGACACACCTAAACATCCTTATCATGGCCAGCCCTCCCCAGCAACCCCAGCAGACCACATAGGCACAGGTGCAAACCACACCAGTTGGAAGAACAGACTACATAGACATAGGCATGACCCATACCAGTTAGAAGGATAGATGAGTAAATGCCAGTATAAAAATACATTCAACAACCAAAAGAGCAATATGGCACCACCAGAACCTAGTGATCCTATAACAGCAAGACCTGAACATTCCAATGCAGCTGAAACACAAGAAAACAACCTTAAAAATAACTACATGAAGATGACAGAGGCCCTTAGAGAGAAAATGAAAAATTCCCTTAAAGAAATCAAGGAAAAGATAAACAAAAAAATTGGATGAAATCAACAAATCCCTTAAAGAAAGCCCAAGAAAAAATAATCAAACAAGTGAAGGAAACAGTTCAAGTCTTAGAAACTGAAATAGAAACAATAAAGAAAACACAAACTGAAGGATTCTGGAAATGGAAAATCTGGGTAAGGGAACAGGAGCTACAAATACAAGTATCACCAACATAATACAAGAGATGGAAGACAGAATCTCAGGCACTGAAGACATGATTGAGGAAATAGATTCATCAGTCAAAGAAAATGTTAAATCCAACAAATTCCTAACACAAAATCTGGGACACCATGAAAACTTAAGAACAATAGGGATAGAAGAAGGAGAAGAATCCCAGCTCAAAGGCACAGAAAATATATTCAACAAAACTTTCCCAACCTAAATAAGGACATGCCAATAAAGGTACAAGAAGCTTACAGAACACCAAATAGGCTGGACAAAAAAAGTTCCCTCATTACATTATGAAAATACTAAACATACAGAATAAAGAAAGAATATTAGATCTGCAAAGGAAAAAAGCTAAGTAACATATAAAGGCAGACCTATCAGAATTACACCCAACTTCTCAATGGAGACTCTAAAAGCCAGAAAGAAGGTCCTTGACAGACGTTTGGTAGACACTAATGGACCATGGATGCCAGCCCAGACTACTATACCCAGCAAAACTTTCAATCACTATAGACAGAGAAAACAAGATATTTCATGACAAAACCAGATTTAAATAATACTTATCCACAAATCCAGCCCTACAGAAAGTACTAGAAGGAAAACTCCAACACAAGGAAGCTAGCTACATCCACAAAAATGCTGGAAATAGATAATTTCGCACCAGCAAAACCCAAAGAAGGAAAACACACACACACACACACACACACACACACACACACACACACACACATACACATTCACACCACAAGAACCAAAAAATAACAGGAATTAACATTACTGATCATTAACATCTCTTACTATCAGTGGACTAAATTTGCCAATAAAAAGACACAGGCTAACAGAATGGATACGAAAACAGGATCCATCCTTCTGTTGCATACAAGAAACATACCTCAACTTCAAAGACAGACATTACCTCAGAGAAAAGAGTTAGAAAAGATTTTCCAATCAAATGGACCTAAAAAGCAAGCCAGTTTAGCTATCTTAATATCTAACAAAATTGACTTCAAAAATTAATCAAAAGAGATGGAGAAGGACATTTCATATTCATCACAGGAAAAATCCATCAAGATAAAGTCTCAATTCCAAACATTTATGCCCCAAATACAAGGGCACCCACATTTGTAAAAGAAACATTACTAAAGCTTAAATCACATATCAACAAACCCCACATATCAATAGTGCGAGACTTTAAGCCATGCCTATTTATTAAAATCTGTCCACAATAAGTATCCTACTTATAAAATCCAAATGAAAAATGTTCATTTACACATGGAAAAACTGGATCTTTAGTCCAAGAATCACACTCAGGACTCCCATCCTGAGCTCCATAAATACCAGCTGCATGACCATGGGGAAGACAACTCATTTCTTAGAATCCAATGTCATAATTTGAAAAAATGGTAGAGATGTGTATAATTGACCAAGGGAGGTGGTGGAGTGAAGAGATACGTGGGTGCCCATTCCTGCTTTGATGAGATCATTTGTGCTTTTTATCTAAGTACTAGGCATTGATCTTGGTTTTTTTGAGAAAAGATAAGACCTTTTGTTTTGTTTTGTTTTTTGAGACAGGGTTTCGATGTGTAGCTTTGGAGCCTGTCTTGGATCGCTCTATAGACCAGGCTGGCCTCGAACTCACAGAGGCCTGCCTCGGCCTCCCAAGTGCTGGGATTAAACCATGCACCACCACCGCCTGGCAACACCATTTTTCAAATGTCAAAAATTATTGACTTAGATCCTAAATGTCTTCTGCCTTCCACTGTGGCATTCTTTGACCTGTTTCCTATGATTTTCATATCTGCTGTTCCTATCTTTCAAAAACTATTCAAATTATGCCCTGCTCAGAATGATGCCATCTCTAAGTGGACATGAGAAAGGGCAGAAGTCTTGGAAAGACGATGATAAAGTTTCTTAGGCAGATTCAGGCACACAGATGCAGCATGCTAAGGGCTTTTCAAGCCTGGATTTGGGCACCCATCCACCATTCTGATACCTACTTGGTACCCTCCATGAGTGAGGTCTGTGGCATCCATTTGGTTCATTCTTCCATTAGTATGTATGTTCGGCAGGTAGACTAGATCCATCATCCTGAGTTTTCCTCATCCTTTTGTTTACAACCAAAATTAAAAGCCACACCGTGGAAGGAAAATTTCCCCCCAGAGTCATAAGACCGACTCATCTCGTCAGTATCCGAGTCTTAGCCTGAGTAAGCCTGACCTTGCACTCATGTACTCATTGGAGGCAGCTTCTGTTGGCTGAGGATTCACGTCCTTCTCAAATTCACATGATGGAATCTAATTGCCATCAGCACAGGGAGGTCAGGCCTTTAGGAAATAATTAGGTTCTGAGGGGAGAGCCATCGCAGTAGGACTGTCACCCCTATGAAGAGGCTTTAGGAACATTCCTTTGCTCTTTCACCATCTGAAACTATAGCAAAGATGTCATCTAGGAAAGCAGAAAGCTGGGGCTGGCCCAGCTGATGTGAGCACTGGCTGCCCTTCCAGAAGACCTGGGTTTGATTCCCAGAACCCACATGGTAGTTTGCAACTGACTGAAACTCCAGTTCCAGGGGATCTGAGGCCCTTTCCTGTCCTTCACAGGCACTGCATATGTGTGGTACACATACATGCATACATGCATACGCACCAACTTTGAAGCACTGAAATAGGCATGTATCACCATGTCTGAGCCAGAGCCACCAAGTTTTAAGCATAAGTGATAACATTTAGATTTTACTAGGGCAATCTTAACCGAGGGGGTTAGAAACAACACCCCCACCTAAGGAGCGAAGTCTCTCTGTGCCCTGAACTGGTCAGGACACACAGCAGCCAAGTTAAGAGGGCAGGCTTCAGTGCAGCAAGCAAAACTCTGCATTGTTTTTTCCTGACCTCCGGTGAATTAAAATTCTGGATCCAGACCTTGGACCACTTTTTGTAACCTGATTAGTGGTTCCCCCTGACATACCCCGTCTGCTGGAGGGACTTGCTGCACGCACTCTGTGGCAGCAATCAGAGCCTATCTCACCCAAGTTCCACAGGACACCTGTGTGATTGCACCCTGCTCCCGCTGAGCACAGCCTGCTTGTCTAGACCTCCTTCCCACCTGCCTGAGTTGTCTGAGCACCCCAGTGTGTGTATGCTCAGGGTCTTGGCCTCCCAATCTGTTCTGTCTGAAATCAGCCAAGCCCTTGTCCTGGCTCCATGTCAAACCTCTCCTAGCTAAAATTGTAATGACATTGCCAACAACCATGAATCAACTCAATAGCCATCTGCAATCTGTAGTCTCAGATACATCCCAAACTGGCTCCCTGGGGAAAGAAAAGGGAGGAAGCTTGGACCCTAAACCCTTTGCTTATGACTTGAAGTCTCCTCTGGCACCTCTGGCCCATAAGCTCCTCTGCTTCTGCCCAACAAACAAAGGCACCATCTGCTGACTCATGGAGAGCCAGCGGCGGCGGGAAGTCATCCTCTTGGCTGAGAGTCATAGCACTGTGTAATTTTGGGAAGCACTCTCCTCTCATCTGTACTTGGAGCTAATACTGTTGGAACGGTCGATGCTTACGCTGGAAAGTTAGGGCCGCGCCTGTTTACCAGGAAGAAAGCCCCTCTGCCATAGCCTGTCACAAACTCACCTGCAGAGCACAGAAGGATGCAAAGCTGGCCACCATCTCCATCAACTTGTCCTTCTACCTAGACAGAGTTAAAGCCAGGTGGATTCCAGGAGTCTTCCTTGCCCTTGCTTCCCCCAACCATCCCATTTTCCTTTCCTTCCTCACCCGGAGGTCCCCGGCTTCATGTTCACAGACAATTACACCATCAATCCATGATGGCCATTTTCCTGGAGTCATCCCAGTAGGATGTATGACTGCAGGTTCTTTTGTTCTGTGATGACTGACAGGCCGGCAAGTGGTAAGCAATCTCAGATCACTTTGTCAGTCTCCACGGCACCATGAACCATCTCCTGCTGGCACCTCAGCCCCCATCTGCTTCCATTTTCTTCTTGACTTGTCAATCACATGCCTCCATTTCATCAACCCCACGTGGCTCAAACTGACCAAGGGGACCCAACCTATCTTAAAGAACTCTTAAAGTTCTAGGAGAAAAAGAAGCTGTTTTTGTGTAGCATGGCAGGATCCATATGAGCCCATGGTGATGTTACATAGAAAAAAGAAAAGCAAGTCTTAATATGAAGCCAACATAAAAAAAGCATAGAGGAGACTCTGGGAAGTGCCTGGGGTTTGGTCCCCTAGAAACCTTAAGAAGAGGGTTTTAAAAGAGGGGTAGGGGGTAGTAGTAGTGTGCTTGGGTGATTAGGAAAGTAAAGCAGGTCAAGGAACTAAGTTTAGCAAGCACATGGTCTCAGGTGGCACTGCTTTAGCCTGACCCACAGAGAACCCCACAGCAGAGACTGTACTTCAAGTTGATCAGTTAGTAGCTTGGACAACTCCTGGAATAAAGAGACATGTAACTTCCCAGGCAGATGAGAATGCCACAGACTGTCTCCACTCAACACTGTCACTCTGTAGGAAATGGAGTGCTGTCTGTGAACAGTGACTCTGGGTAGGACATCAAGACATTCACTTCAAGGGGAACCAGAAAGTCCCAGAAAAAAATAGCAGTGTTAGGAGCATGAACCATAGTTCACATCATTTCTCCTCTCTCAGTGGCTGTATTTTTCTGGGACAGTACTTATTAACACTTTAGGTGGTGGGGTTGCAACTGAGAATGGCCCCCATAGGCTCATATATTTGAATATTGGTACACAGTTTGTGGAACTCTTTGGGAAGGATTAGGAGGTGTTGGAACAGGTGTGTCACTGATAGTGGGTTTGGGGTTTTAAAAAAAAAAACTTGTGCCATTTTGAGTAAGCTCGCTTTCTGCCTTGCGGTTGTGTCTCAGGATGCAAGCTCTCTGTTACTGATCTTATTCCATAGCTGCTGCCATATTTCCCACCATGATGGTCATGGATTCTAACCTTCTGAAAGTAAGTCCCAAATTAAATGCTTTCTTTCATAAATTGTCTTGGTCATGGTATCTTAGCATAGCAAGAGAAGTAACTAAGACATTGGGTCACATTTCTTCCCTTGACAAGTAGTGATGCTAGCAATACCTATCTAATGAGAAATGCACATAAAGTATGCAGACAGAGGCTGCAGCAGGCATAGGGAAGGCAGCCTGAAGCCAGTTCCCAGGACATTCGATGAACTTATAATGACCTCAGAGCAAGTCCCTGTCCGCCTATGCATGGAAAGCAAGGAAAAAAATAAACAAGAAGTCTCATGCATTACTGGGTCTTGATGTTACCGGGAACAAATGTCCCAAGAGAGGCACTTTTGAGAGACACTTAGCCGGGGAGGGGGAGGGGTGTAATGAGAGAAGGATTGTTCCTTGGACATTCCCTGGAGTGGTTTCTGAGGGTTCCTTTTTAAAGGCAAACACTGTAAAGCATCTCCCTAAGGAGTGGCCTGCTGTACCAAGGCTCTGAAAACATGTAGATGGAATTTCTGGGATTGACGACGTAGCAATCAGCTGTTGTTCTTTTTTCCAAGCAGGAGCCCCAAGGGGGTTGGCAGCAATCTCTTCTCAGAACCATGGATAAGCAGAGAGCAGCTGAAAGCGACTCTCCTGCCGGCCCCAGAGGTACAGATGACCAGGCAAGTGTCACAGCAGACTGCACAAAGGGACACAAGTGGCATTTAAGCTAACGATGCTTTCCAGCTCAGATCCCGTGCCCTTTGACCCCACACTATATTCCAATAGGTCAGAGCGGACCTGCTTGACTTCCCTAATGCGCATTATCCTCCCTGGTCAATAAAATTCCCTTCTGCCTCTGCGCTGACAATAGATGTGAAGGTCGGCTCATCCCCTCCAGCTGCAGCGGTATCCGAGCTGTCAGTGGGAATTTAAATTAAGGATATAGGTAATCATTTCGCTGCTTTTAGGCAAAAGAGGAAGGATTTTATTGCTTTGGCTGTAATCACTTTCTCCTAAGAAAAGTGAAAAGATCTGTAGTCCCCCTGGGGGAACAATATTTTAAAGTGCCCAAGGGGGGCTAAAAACACACGGCAGCCTTAAGTGGTAAATTTCCCGAGAAGAAATTCAAGCCATTATGCATTTCTGGTTACAAGCCACCTTCTTCCTCGGCTTTCACTGTCACACAGCATCGTGTTGGGGGGACAGGAGGGAATCATGATCACAATGAAAAGACCTTTGAGCAGAAGGAAAGGAGTCACAGGGAAAGGAAGGGGCAAGGCTATGAAGGGATGATGCTGAAGAGCTGGGAGGGAAGAGAAGCCACAGTAAGACCTGAGGGCCTGGTCCCAGGCTGACTCTGCAGCTAGCCAGAGGGGGGACCCCAGTGGGTCCATTAAACTCTGGGACTCAGTGTTCTTATCAACAAAGTGATCTGAGGCCAACTTCTCCAAGATCCTTGCTGCTTCCAGTGAGCTCAAACATAATTTCGGCTCATAGCTGTTTGGGTTGGGGGTGGGAGGACAGGGGCTATTCCAGAGAGAGAAGATGAGAGGTGCTGTTTGCCCTCAGCATTCCTAAATGTCTAAGGCTGAGCTGGATTGAAGTGCCACAGAATGGCCTGTCCTGTCTGCTTATTTTGAAGACGGAAAAAACTCAAGTGGGTTTTCTACTTGGCTTTTAAAATAAAACAAAATTTCCTTTTAGGATCATTTTATTTTCTCCCTCTCTTCCTACCTCCTTTTTTTTTTTCCTTGACCGCTGTTGTCAGCAAGAGACCTTCAAATTCAGCACAAATATTTCGAGATGACAGAGAGAAATAGTGCTCAGAATCTATGCCATACTGCACCGATGGCGTCTGATATCCTCTTCTTGGAAGCTGAGCAGGAGTGGGCCTGGTTAGTACTTGGATGGGAGAAATGGCTCTCAGAGTAGCTATTGTGCTTTTTAAATGCAGCCAGAACATTCACATTGTTTACTTTTTACAGGGAATTTCCAGGATAATTAAAGATTTAATTGCAAAATTCAAAACAAAGCAATGAACGCAAGTAAGAGAAATGTGAGTTAATCCTCCTTGTGAGAATTTCAGAATATGGCATTGAAGGCAGAAACGCAGACAAATAGATCAATTAATTGCAGTAACATAAAAATCCAGCAACCATCACACGCAACCTACCTAAGATTTATGGTGGAAATGTACCACGCGGGTGGGCGGTGGACTAGCCTCATTAGTATACAAAGGTTCCTTACACTTTCATCAAAAATATGAGCATACATTAAGAGAAATGAAGTATTTGAACAGGTAAGTCACAGAAGAAATAAAAACATCCCCCCTCAATAACTACCAACTAAATATGAATTTAAAAGGCTGTCAGATGTGTGTTGCTCACGAGGGTGAGAAGATTTGTGTTCTATAGCAACTAGAGCAGCATAGGTCAATGTGCTTAAATACTTCCGGGGAAACATGAGCAGGTAGAGCTAGCAGCATGGCATTGCATACAAGTTGAGTATTTGCTTTGACCTGAGAAATTCCCTATCCAGAACGTGTTTCAAGGAAGTGGTTAGGATGCCATACTAGAGCCCTTTTCCACACCTACTGTCTGTTCACTGGTTACATCTGAGCCAGGGATGACGACAGGACACCTGCTGTGCAGACCCCTAGTGGTATCACAGAGTATATATGGCTTCCCCTCCATCCTGGATCCTTCAATCACCGACAACATGGTGGGAAACAATCTCCATGTTATTTGTCTGCTCAGGCTGCTATAACAAAAGTACTGCAGGCTTGGGGGCTTAAAATGACGGAAAGGACTTTCTCACAATTTCAAAGGCCAGAAATCTAAAACCAAGGTACAAGGCATCTTCCCATCTTGTGGATTGTTACCACCTCCCTTCTTTGCATAGAGAAAGAGAGAGAGATCACTGGTGACTTTTCCCTTAAGGACACACCTATCAGAATCACATCCCCATGACCTCATTTAAAAACACTATAAATACAATAAGTCCCATTACGTCCACTATGAAAGCTGGAGTTTCAGCATATGAATTTGAGAGAACAACATTCTGTCCATGATACTCTACTTGCACAAGATTTGTTGCTTCTTCAGTTGCTCACTTATCCTGTACTAATTAGGCAACTCTCATCACAGAGCAATGCACTGTGTCTGGGATGTGAGTTTAGTACACTTATCTTTTCCCATGACCTATGAGGGTTCACGAATTGGTACAAAAACTGCTTGTGAATGTTTTCAGCATCTTTAAACATAGTTGCCGAACTTGGAAGCAGCCAAGATGTCCCCTTTATTTAATGAATAAATGAACCAGAACAGCCTCATGATGGAGTATTATTTAGTGTTGAAAAAAATGAGCTAACATAATTACATATTACCAAATGAAGTAGTGCAATCTGAAAAGCTATATACTATATGATTCTAAGTATATGACATCCTGGAAATGGTAATGCTGGAGAGACAGGGAAAAGACAAATCATAGCTGGGAGCCAGTGGAGAGAAGAGATGGAGAGCTGGAGCCAGCGAGGGGTACTTTTAGGACAATGACACTGTTCTGTGTGACAGGGGAGTGCTGAATACTTGTCATAATGCATTTGTCAAAACCAAATGAATGTGCAACACAGAGTGAGCCTTCATGTAAACTCTGAATGCTAATTAATGACCCATCAGTTTGTCAGTTTGCAAGAAATACACCACACTCATGCAAAGTGTAAAGAGGAGGAGGTGGGAGGGGAAGTGTGAGACCTCCCTTTGGGAACTTTGTACTTCCTTTTCATTCTTCAGCAAACTTCAAACTACTCAAAAATAATACTTACTGACTTACTTTAAGTCTTCGTGTAGAAGAGTAGAAGACACTGTTCTCCACATCCCTCTACCCCTCTGTGCCCCAGGCACTGAAAATGCTTGAGGAGCTCTGGATGTGGGTATTTTAACTTTGGCCCTGGCCACTCCTGTGGGGCCGACTTTCCTCTGTGCAGGCCATACACACTGGACACAGCTTGGGCTCAGTTCCCTGTGACAGCACCTCTTAAACATTGTTCTGTAGAGAGCTTCAGCTAGTCACCACGTTTATCCCAGGAGAGGTCAGAGCAGGAGTGAAGAAAAGATTGACTGGAGCTCTGTGTGGTTCAGCAAGTCAGCCCAGGATGCACCTTGGGAAGAGGATGACCCGCTTTCCTTACGCCATCTTTGTTCTCTTAATCTCCCAGAGGCAGGAGACTTGGTCACTTACAGAATGACTTCACTCATAGGTCAGTGGCAGGGAGACACAAGGGAGGCTGAGAAAGAGCTCTGAGGAGGTCAAGCTAGTTGTTCTTGAGAATTTCTTTTCCAATTCATACATAGAGACCCCTTGTCTTTCAGAAGAGAAAAATGTGAGTCTTTGCTTTGCTGCTTTATGAATGCAGCCAAGAATCTGTTTCATAACATGAATATCATAATTTCAAAGCCCTTTCTATTCCAGCCCAGCACCAGCTACTCTCCCCAGTCATCAGACCTTCACATGGGCATGGCAAGGCGCATTTCCTCATGTCCAGTTGGCAGCTTGGCTGACCCTGGCTCCTCACCTCATCCTCCTGTTCCACTGCTGGCTCTCTGGCCACTGTGTGCAGAAACATTTCATCTGGCCCAGAAGGGCATGGCACAACGGGACCATCCTGCTTCCACTTTTCTCTTGGTCACACAGATCCCGGCATTCATTGCCAATACCATTCTGTCCCTTAGGGGAAGTGACAAACCCACTTTGAAAAAGACCCAGCGATGTTCTCACATACAACAGCCAAACTGGCTTCTGGTTATTAGAAATTTATTGTAGACATTGGAACTTCAAAAAAAAAATACTGTAATTGCAAGGGTCTACCTTCACATCTTCTAAGTCCTAGGCCCTTGTCTTGTCCTACAACTAGATTCATAGTATTTAGGAGTCACTCCTATTGGAGAATGATATGACGGGGAGATGGCTACGATGTCAGAGGCCAAGCCAACATGGCATTTCTCTAGCAGTCCCAGAGAGAACTACTCTGTACTTTTTCAAGGGTAAAATTACTGCACTGTAGCAATAATGAATATTTTTCTAAGTAGCCTTTGTTAATTAACCTCCCAAGCACCTAAGTTCCTCCAAGTAACAATTCAGACACATGTATGCTAGCAAGACTCACATGGCTTATTATCTACCCTATCCAGGCTCCATGTAACCACTGGGAGCTGAATTTCTAGTTCCTTAACAGTATTAAATCAACTCAGGTACACTTGAGCATTGAGTATCTACAAACTCATAACCCAAATTGCAGATGTATCCTTTGAACAAGGGCTACGGAGCCAGTGCCAACAGAACTTTGGATCGACATGGCCTGTCTCCACAATCCAGACCGATCTGCCTCAAGCAGCTGAGCAGTCAGAGAGGACTGTGTTATGAAGGCTCTCTGTTTTGTTGCGAAGATGCATGGCTGTGAATCAGACCCTTCCTCCCTCATGTCTAGAAAACAGTATTCTAAGACTGGTGTATTCAAATAGCTAAAATACTTCCTTTCCAAGTTGTTCGTGAGAAGAAAGAGTTACGTTAGGAAAGCTCTAGAGGCTGCTAAGTTAGGGCAGCTATGTGAAGGTTTGCACAGGGAGGAAGGAAGTGCCTTCCTCTCCAGAACACAGATGCATCCAGCCCTACTGATTAAGTTGGCCCTCACTGGCTCTGGCCACAACTTTTATAGTCACATCTCTGGCTTCATTAACCACTGTCTATGTGTCCAGTTGTGTTAGCAGGTGACAGACTGAATGGGAGATGTGATTCTGCAGCCAGTAAAAGTCTTCTGTTCTGCCAAATCTCCTGGTTCCATGGGTCTGGCTTTTTTGTGCCAATCAGTTTTATTGACATAATTATTTGTCCCAGTTTCAGTATGTATGTAATTGGATAATTTTTTTCTCTGTGACTGTGAGTCCGTTATTTCTCTTTGATGTTAATTGTATGGAAAGGTTGGGAGGATAACTCTGTTTTCTCCTCTATCTAAAAGGAAGCAGGAATGAAAGTCACAATGAGGAAAAGGAAAGAATCTGATTAGTCAAATGTGGTTCGGGAAGATAAATGAGTGTCATCGATTGTGTGAGAGGATTCAATTCCTGGGTGATCCCAGCACTCAGAATCGCACTTCAGCACAGGCCATGTTCAGTGTCCCACAGCAGATCAGCGTTGATCTCAAAACACGAACTGGTCGGAGTGCCTGATGGGGAGGGGGACTCAATGTCCAACCTGCTTTATGCAAGGACTGTCCTCCTTTGTGCTCACTGATGGCCATTTTGGATGTGAGAAACATCCAGATGCAGAGTGCTGAGGTTGCTAAATGTACAGTTTTGCGCTCTGCATCCCGATGAGTCTGCGCCACTGAGAACTGGCACTTCAGAGGCCAAAGAGAAAACCCTGAAAAAGACACTCCACTACTTGCATTTTCATTTGTTTGCCATAAAAATATTCCACAACCCCGAGATCACAACTCCTTCTGGCTATTAAATATTTGCTATGAATCTCTTGTTATTCAGCTATGAATATTTTCCCCCTGAAGTCTGCCCATTATTACCTGAAAAAGAATCCTGAAAAAATAGTTCTACCCATCCCAGGCTATTAAGGCAAGAACTTCTCAATTAGCAAAACAGTGATTAGAAATTGAAGAATAGTTCTATGGAATTCTTCTTAAAATACCTAAGCTCAAGTCATAACAGGAAGTTAAACAGGAGTTCATTAGTGTCTCTGTGCTGTAGATGGAGTGATAATTAGTATATCATACAGAGACCTGGATGGTCACACATAACCACACACGCAACAGAAGCCTTCTTTTCATTTTCATATAATGATCAGCTTCTCACTTAATTATCATATCTAGCCCATCCTTGTGGGTGCACACCACAGTGTATTGAGTGCTTGATTGATGAATGATTTACACTATGCAATTGCTGAAGATCATGATCGTAGCCATTTAGAAACTTACCCGTGCAGTTTGCTTGTTGTGCCAAATCAATCAAAATATTTCTCCTAGTTTCCCTGTAACGGCTTTACTAAAGCGATTTAAATATTCTGCCGTTAGTTATCCAAATCTGACAATTTGTTTTCTGAAGCCACAAAAGAATTTTAAATTTTGGGAGTGGGTAGAGATGATATCAAACCTCGTACACAGAACTCTATTTTCATTTTTCATAAGGAATTTCTCTGCACTTTGCTCTATGGATGATTTATACGATGTAATAGTAAAGAGGGAAGGCTCTTGATGAAGTTTAACAAACAGGGTGTTAAGCTAAGCTGGGCTCAGATGTTCCTAACAAACAGAATTACCAAATGAAATTTTACTCCAAACTAAAATTTCCTCCTCTGTATTACACAGGTGCTAGGGAGAAATTTAAGGGAATGGAATGAAAGCAGTGTGGGAGAGGTACATGAATCAACTTGAAAACTGAATTTATAATTACTACTTGTAGTTGAAGCCATTGGAAGGATCATATGCTCCAGACATTGCACTGGCTAGTTTTGATACAAACTAGAGTCACCTGGGAAGAGGGAACCTCCATTGAGGAATTTCATCCATCACACTGGTGTGTGGGCATGTCTGTGGGGCGTTCTCTTGATTGATGACTGACATGGGAGGGCCTAGCCCCCTGTCAGTGATCCATACCTGGGCAGGTGAACCTGAGATGTAAAAGATGCAGCTGAACAAGCCAGAGAAGGCATGCTAAGGAGCAGCATCCCTCTCTTTCCTAGGGTCTCTAGTTCACTGCCAGTCTGCCAGCCCCCACCTTGAGCTCCTGCTTTGACTGGCCTCAGGGCTAGGCACCAATCTGTGAGAAGAGTAGAATATCACTATGAGTCATTTCATTGGCTTTCTTTTCTTTTCTTTTTTTTTTTTTGTCATTCATGTTTCATTCTACCCTAGGTTTCTGGGGTATCCTGCTTCTGGGTCCTGGCCCTCAGGGGTGAGCTCCCTCTCAGGGTACGGCGCTCCAGCTGTGCCAGTCATCAGTTGGTCACTCCTACAATTTCTGTGCCATCTTTACCCCCAGGACATCTTATAGGAAAGACAATAGTAGGTAGAAGGGTTTGTGACTCGTTTGGTGTCCCAGACCCTTTACTGGACGTCTTGCCTGCTTACAGGAGATGGCTGGTTCAGGCTCTATATCCCATATTGCTAAGAATCTTAGTTACGATCATCCTCATATATTCCTGGGATTTTCCATTGCTCAGTGTTTCAATCTCATCCCAGAGATGCCCCCAGTTCCCAGTTGTTTCTCCAGGTACTCCATCCCTCCATCCTCCCCCCACCCTGTCTGATCCCTCCTGTCCCATCCCCATTCCCCATTCCAGGTCTTACTCCGCATCCACTGGCAATGTCCATTCTATTTCCCCTTCACAGTGAGCTTCATGCATCCTCCCTTGAGCCCTCCTTGTTACTTAGCTTCTCTGGGTCTATGGATTGTAGCATGGTTATCTTTTACTTTATGGCTAGTATCCACTTACAAGTGAGTACATACCATGTTTGTCTTTCTGGGTCTGGGTTACCTCATTCAGAATGATCTTTTCTAGTTCCATCCATTTGCCAATAAATTTCCTGATGTCATTGTTTTTATCAGGTGAGTAATACTCCATTCTGTAAATGTACCACATTTTCCTTATCCATTCTTTGGTTGAGAAACATCTAGGATTGTTTCCTGTTTCTGGCTATTACAAATAAAGCTGCTATGAACATAGTTGTGCAAGTGTCCTTGTGGTATGGCAGTATATCCTTTGGATATATGCCCAGGAGTGGTATAGCTGGGTCTTGAGGTACATTGATTACCAATTCTCTGAAAAACCGCCATATTGATTTCTAACGTGACAGTACAAGTTTGCACTCCCACCAGCAGTGGAGGAGTGTTCACCTTGGTCCACATCCTCTTCAGCATGAGCAGCCACTTGTGTTTTTGATCTTAGCAATTCTGACAGGTAAAAGATGGAATCTCAGAGTTATTTTGAGTTGCATTTCCCTGATGGCTAAGGATGATCAACATTTATTTAAGTGTTTCGTGGCCATTTGAGATTCCTCTGTTGAGAATTCTGTTTAGATCTGCACCCCACTTCTTTTTTTTTTTTTTCTTTTTTGGTTTTTGGTTTTTTTCGAGACAGGGTTTCTCTGTGTAGCTTTGCGCCTTTCTTGGAACTCACTTGGTAGCCCAGGCTGGCCTCAAACTCACAGAGATCCGCCTGCCTCTGCCTCCCGAGTGCTGGGATTAAAGGCGTGTGCCACCAACGCCCGGCTGCACCCCACTTCTTAATTGGATTATTTGGTTTGTTGATGTCTAGTTTCTTGAGTTATTTAAATATTTTTGGATATCAGCCCTCTGTCAAATGTGGAGTTGGTGAAGATCTTTTCCCATTCTATGGGCTTCCTTTTTATCCTACTGATGGTGTCCTTTGCCTTACAAAAGTGTTTCAGTTTCGTGAGGTCCCATTTGTTAATTGTCTATCTTAGTGCCTGCTCAATTGGTGTTCTGTCCAGGAAGTTGTTTCCTGTGCCAATGCGTTCAAGACTGTTCCCCACTTTCTTTTTTATCAGGTTCAGTGTATCTGGATGTATGTTGAGGTCTTTGATCCACTTGGACTTGAGTTTTGTGCAGGGTGATAGATAAGGATCTATTTGTATTCTTCTACATGTTGACATCCAGTTATACCAGCACCATTTGTTGAAGATGCTTTCTTTTTCCATTGTAAAATTTTGGCTTCTTTGTTGAAAATCAAGTGTTCATGAAAGAATATACCTTTTTCTCAGCACCTCATGGAGCCTTCTCCAAAACTGACCATATACTAGGCCACAAAGCAAGTCTCAACAGATACAAGAAAATTGAAATAATCCTCTGTATCCTATCAGACCACCATGAATTAAAGTTGGATTTCAACAACAACAGAAACAACAGAAAGCCTACATACTCATGGAAACTGAACAACTCTCTACTGAATTAGCACTGGGTGAAGGAAGAAATAACGAAAAAAAAAAAAAAGACTTCCTAGAATTCAATGAAAATGAATGCACAACCTACCCAAACTTATGGGACACAGTGAAAGCAGTGCTAAGAGGAAAGTTCATAGGACTCATGAAGAAATTAAAGAATTCTCAAACTAGAGACTTAACAGCACACCTGAGAGCTCTAGAACAAAAAGAAGCAGACACACTCAGGAAGAGTAAATGGCAGAAAATAATCAAACTGGGGCCGAAATCAATAAAATAGAAACAAAGAGAACAATACAAAGAATCAATGAAACAAAGAGTTGGTTCTTTGAGAAAATCAACAAGATAGATAAACCCTTACCCAAACTAACAAAAAGGCAGAGAAAGACTATCCAAATTAACAAAGTCAGAAACAAAAAGGGGGACATAACAACAGACACTGAGGAAATCCAAAGAATCATTAGTTCATACTTCAAAAACATGTACTCCACAGAACTGGAAAATGAAAAAAAAAATTTTCTTTCTTTTCCTTTTTTTTTTTTTTTTTTTTTGAGACAGAGTTTCTCTGTGTAACAGCTCTGGCTGCCCTGGAAGTTTGTGGACCAAGCTGACCTCAAACTCACAAAGATTCGCCTCCTCTTAAGTGCTGGGATTAAAGGTGTGCATCACCATTGCCTGGCCCAACAACTTTATTGATAGATACCACTCATCAAAGTTAAATCAAGATCAGATAAACAATTTAAATGGACACAGTCAGAAACATCCTGCTCTCGCTGTTAGGAGCCTCATAAGAAGACCAAGTTGTACAACTGTAACAGATGCAGAGGGCTTAGGTCTGACCATTCAGGCTCCCTGGTCGTTGGTTCAGTTACGGTGAGCTCCTATGAGCCCAGGTTAGTTGGTTCTGTGGGTTTTCTTGCATGCCCTTGACCCCACTGGCTCCTACAATCCTTCCTCTCCCTCTTCCCCAGGATTCCCCAAGCTCCATCTCATGTTGGGCTGTGGGTCTCTGCATCTGTTTCCGTCAGTTGCAGGATGTCTTAGTTAGGGGTTTTTATTGTTGTGAAAAGAAATCATAAATAAGATGATTATGGTTTATAAGTGACATTCATGTGTCCTTTATAAGGAGTCAGTTGTGCTGGTTAGTTTTTTTTTTTTCAACTATACACGTACTGAATTTGCCTAGGAAGAGAGAAACCTCAATTGAGGAACTGCCTCCATAAGGGTGGTCTGTAGGTAGATCGGTAGATCGATGGGCTACTTTCCTGATTAATGATTGAGGTAGGGGGTCCCAGGCCACTGCAGGCAGTGCCATACTTGGGCGTATGAGCCCGAGATGTATAAAAAAGGTAGATGAGTAAGCCATATGAAGCAATCCAGGAAGCAGCACTCCTCCATGGTCTCTGCTCAGCTCCTGCCTCCAGGTTCCTGCCTTGAGTTCCTGCGCTGACTGCCTTGGTAATGGACGGCATCTGGTAAGATGAAATAAACCCTTTCCTTCCCATGTTGTTGTTCATCAGTGTTTTATCACAGCAACAAAGATGCTAACTAAAACAGAAAGAAAATAAGGGCTTTCTGGAAAAGTGCTGTTGAAGAGAAAGTGAAAGAAAAAAAGGAAGTACTTAATTGAAAGGGCATGATTTAGAAATAAGTGTGCAAATATGGATGTAAGAAACCATATAAACAAAGGCTCAGTATGTTGGGGAGAAAATACAGCATTCGAAAATGCAGAGACATCGAGTGCAGTCAGTGCACAGTGAAAAATGGGATAAGATTGGTAAGTGGGACTTACAGAAAAAAACCAGGTGGAGGGCAAGTCATGCACACCTTGTTTAAGCATTCTGGTCTTTATTCTAAGAGCAATGAAAGGCCACTAAAGGGGTTCTTTAAGCATGATCACATTTGCATTTAGATTACCCTGGCTTTATGCAAGAAATGAACTGGAAGAGGCCAGTTACTGAGCCAGCTAAGTTACCCAGGTGACAGATAATGGCAGCTTGGATCAGAATAGGATGAGAGAGAGGGAGGCAAGTAGACAGATTCAAGGTATGTGAATATTAGGCTTGGCGAAGGATTATCATCAAGTAGAGAGGTATGCAAGGTAAACTATCCTGTTTTCTCATTTGCATAACAGTGTTCCGGTTTGAATGTGAAATCTTCCCCTCCGGGTTCATGTGTTCAGATACTGGGTTCCCAGCTGGTGGTGATTCTTAGGAAAAGTGTGGTTCCCTTAAACGATAGAGTCTCCCCAGAGGAGGTGGGTCTTGGGGTTTGTAGCAGGGCTTACTTCCTGTCCAGCTTCTGCTCCCTGTTCCTGAAATGTGATCAAACCACCTCCTCACATTCTCACTGTCTTTTGCTGATCTGCATTCCTTGCCAAGATGGACCATCTCCCCTCGGCTGTGAGCCCCAATAAACTTACTCTTTCTTAGTTACTTGTCACATATTTTATCATAATCACACACACACACACACACACACACACACACACACACAACTAAAACAGAGAATATTGGTGCCAAGAAATGGGATCACTGCTGTGATAAACTTACTTGTATGGTTCATAGGTCTTTAGAACTGGTTGATGGGAGGAATGTTGAAATCGTTGGAGCTGTAGGGCAAGAGAAGCCTTGGAATGCCATGAAAAAGAACCTGATGGGCCATGGTGGTAGAGTTCCGAAGGGATCTAGTCATTAAATATCGTGCTCAAGCTCATGAAGCTTCAGAAGGGAACAAGAACTCTACAAGGAAATAAGCTACAGATCATTTGCATTATATTCAGGCAAATAATACGGCTGCACGTGCCCACATCCTGACTATGAAAACTTAAACGAGATTAAATTCTAAAGTCATAGTCTGAACTCTTTGGTGAAGGAAATGTCAAGACAATGTAGCATCCAGATTATGGCATGGCTACTGCTCACTGCATTCACCCAGATTTCCAGTGAGACAGACTAGAAAGCAGAGCAGAACAATATGAACAGAGAGTTTGGCAAGGACAGGAGTGTGGGCGCAGTTAAAGTTGAAGACAGGACAGGTATGCATAGCTAGGGACTAATTCCATTAAGGAGAAACCATGAATTTTGCATGGAGACCATAAGATGGATGCACAGAGGGCGTGACTCCACTCAGCTAGAGATCCAGGGTACAACAGTGCAAATTGATTTTAAAGGAGAATGTCTGAAAAGATGAGCCTTCAGGGTACCCTGGGGGAAAATGAACGCCTAGGAAAATGCCTTTCCCAGGATTAGCCACAAAGGCACACAGGGGCCATTGCAGTTGTAATCCAAGGGGACCAGGCTGTATCTCAAGAAGGCAGCAGAACTTGACTTCATTCCTGGAGTGCTTATTTTGAAGACATGCAAGATGCAATAATGAGATAATCACAGAGGCTTGTCCTGAGGTTCCAGAAAGCCACTGAGACTAGAAAACATATGACAGCATTGGCTTCTCTGCCCAGAGTTCTTGTGAAGGCTGTGCATGAAACTCCAAAGAGGTCTAAGCTGAATTAGCGAGGCTATAGAATATCGGCGATACCAGAAACAAAGACTGTTTGTAGAGGAAAGCTGCAGGCACCAAGTAGACACAGTGTAAGAGAGAGACCTTGTCTTAGTTGTTTTATATTGCTGTGATAAAGACAATAGGCAAAGACAAGTGGGGAAGAAAAGGGTTTATTTCAGCTGTCCATTACACACCACAGTCCATCACTGAGGGAATTCAAGGCAGGAACTCAAAACAGGGCAGACGCGGGAACTGATGCAGAAGCCCCGGAGGAGTGCTGCTTACTTACTGGCTTACTTGGTTTGCTCAGCTTGCTTTCTTATAGCACCCAGAACCACCAGCCCAGGGGTGGCACTGCCACTGTGAGTTGGTCCCTCTCACATCAGTCATCAGACAAGACAATGCAACATAGAATTAACCACAGGCCAGTCTTGTGGGGGTACTCCCTCAGTTGGGTTTCCCTATTGCCAACTGACCCTAGCTTGCACCAATTCGATACATAAGTAGTCAGCATACCATGCATGCTGCAGGTCAGCATTGGAGGAGTGTGTACTCTGATCCATAGGAGCCACCACAAGTGGTAGGACTTGGTGTTTGCCTCGGAGGTTTTGGTCCTTTGGCTCAAGTTTTCATTGCTCGTTTCCCAGTTTTCTCTTTTGGAATATGAATGGCTACTCTGTGCCATTGTACATTAAAGGTGTATAACTGATTTTTAATTTAACAGGACCCCACATAAGAGATTATCTGGAGCCTCAGAAGAGGACTTTGTACTTTTGAATGGGGTTGGGACTATAAGTCTATGGGAACCTTTGAAGTCAGTCACAATATGTTTTGCTTTATGAGCTGGTCACGAGCCTATAAGGCTGGAGCGGAATATTTTATACGAATGTAAAATATTCTCTGGAGGCTGATGTCTTTGAGCACTTGGCCTCATGCTGGTGGTGCTATCTTGGGAGGCTATGTATCCTTTTGTTGAAACCTCACAAAACAAGTGGGTCTTTGCAGGGATGGTGTGTGTGTGGCGGGGGGAGTGCTAGGTTTCTTATAGCCTCACCTTGCATCTTGGGCAGTCTTTACCTCCTATTCACTGAGCTGCGCGCATCAGCGGCAGCAAACTCCCGCTGCCACAGAGGCACCTGCCAGCATGCCTTCCCCACACTAATGCACTGTATAGTTTCAAACTGTGAAACTGACCTCTTCTCCCTTAAGCTGACTCTGGCCATGTATTCTATCCCATCAGTGGAAAAGCAACTAGGAGAAGTGGGTGGCTGTGCTGTTGACTGAGTTTCAGACCTTCACAAGAGGATCAATTTGGGAGGGAGTATGAATGTATCTGGGGATAAGTTAATTTGAAATGCCCTTGAGCCATCCTAAAGAAGACACAGGTGAGTTAATAGCTCCCTAGAAAGAGAGGGGCTATTGATAGACAGACAACATCACTCTAGTGGGAGTAAAGTTGAAGTAGCGGGCAGACATTAATAAGGTTTGTTTGTTTGTTTGTTTTGCAGGAATACATAGAATGGGGTGAGGAAAAAAAAAGACTAAGACTCAGTCTTGCAGATTTTTAATGCTGATTGGGTAGAGGTAATTATGTAAGAAAATGATTTGCACAGAGAACCCAGATAGCTAGAAGGAATATAGGAAGACTGCAATGTTTCAACTTCAAGGAGAAAGTGGGCTGGTCAGTAGAGGAGGGACTGGCAAGAGATGAAAGAGTCCTGAAAAATCCTTACCCATCACATCTGGAGGCCGGAAGGCCATTCCCAGAGCTGAGTCCCAGCACAGCAGGGTCTGAGACCAGCCTGAAGCAGGTCAAGGAAAGAATAGGAGAGAGGCAACTACAGGCCTCTGGTAGAGCAAACCATGTCAATTTATAAAGCCCTGAGAGGATCTGTAGAAATAATTAAGGAGAAAGGCTTTGTAAAAGTGTCAAGCCCAAGGAAATTCAGACTAAGAGTGAGGTGTTAATGTTAATGTCAAATCTATACTAATCTCACACTGAAGCTTTATTAGTATTCCATAAAGCCAACAAGCCTTAAACACCAAACCAAAATATGATCCGACTGCTTTTGTCAACTTAGAAACTAGCTCAGATCATCAAGAACTAACTGATTGCTTGGCAGCTGGCAAGCAACTGGTCAAGTCAGATCAACGGAGAGTCTTTGGCTCTAGGCCACCTCTGTAAGTATGGATGCCACACATCTTCACATGGAGGTGTTTCATCTGGGCTAATGTCAGGGAAGGTAAGAGAATGCTTCCAGAAGAAGGGTGGCAAGAGGACCATAGGTAGCATAAAGGATGAAAAGCAACTGTGGGAAACAAGGAGCATGGCCCCTCTAAAGCGGCCACTGCTAATCTGTCCCAACAGGTTATAGTCCTGGGGGATTCCAAAGATGTAGGGTTTAGTGTGAAAGATGCTGCTATGCCATTATATCAGAAACATAAAGATACTCTTAGTCTGTATATGACTGGCTTACATTCGTTCTTCAGCTATAAACTTGAACTTAATGGATGTTCAGGAACTCTTGCTTTCCTCAAGTCACTATGGGCTTCTGAGACGTAGAGTTGGTGCAGCTCTCAGAGGGCTCCAAAGGGTTTCAATGGGAAAGCGAGTAATCAGGTGAATAAAGAACATCTCATCAGTTCCCCAAATCTTTCTTCATAGTGTGTGGCATAACTAAGAATCTGCAAGTGTCACAACAGTGTTTCACTTTTCTAGGTTAAGAAAGCTTTGTTTTCATGCACTAAGAGCACCAACACAGAAACAATCCTTCCTTCAGTATATATATCATCATCTAGTGGTTTGCCAATTGCTGCTAATCAAGAGTGTAATAGCTAACTCGCGCCATGCTTTAGTACCACTTTATTCTCTTTCAAGAATGTGATTTATTTTTAATATTTTTAAATACTGTATGTCCTAGTTTGCTTTCTGTTGCTATGATAAAACACCAACTGAAAGAAATGTGTGCATATGTTGAGGGGGGGATAATTTAGGTTACAGGTTCCAATCCATCTTTAAGGGAAGCCAAAGCACAAACTCAAGGCAGGTACTTAGGGAAAGGAACCGAAGCAGAGACCATGGAGGAATGCTACTTACTGACTTGTTCTCCATGGCTTGCTCAGCTGCCTTTCTAATACATCCTAGGACCACCTGCCCAGGGGTAGTACACCCCAACAATGGGCTGGGTCCTCACAATCAACCACTAATAAAAAAAAAATGCCCAACAAATGTACATACCAACCAGTCTAGCAGAGGCAATTCCCCGGTTGAGGTTCCTTCTTTCTAAGTGACTCTAATTTGTGTCAAGTAGAAAAAAACAAACCAGCACCAATGACTCCCTGTCAACTTGACAAACACATCATTATGAAATGATAATCTTCCCTTTCTTATTTATCTCCAAGATTTCATGTTAACATCACAGGGTAAACACACGGTCTAGATTTTAAAAGCCCACAATCTTTTTTAAAAATGTTGTCACTTAAAAATTCAATGTCTCTTTAAAATACTACTGTCTTAACTGTGTGATCCTGTATAATCAGAAACAAGTTAAATGCTTCTTATCCCAACAGGTAAGAACCAGGTCACAGTTATAATAAGATCAAAGCAAAACCAGAATCCAACAGTGTAAACAGCGCAGTGTCTGCCGTCTCTGACTCACTGTCTTCTGGTCTCCAGAGGGCTCAGGTAACTCCACTTCTGCCATCCACAGCACACATAGGTTGTCTTGAGGGCTCAGTCCAGCTCCACTCCACAGCTGTCACTTTCCTTGGTGGTCATCTCACAGCCCTGGCATCTCCAATCTTCTTGAGTCCCCACCATAACTAAGGTTGCACCTTCACAAATGGCCTCTCGGCCTCTCTTCAGGAAAATTATGATCCTATTACTTAGTGCCAAGACTTACCTGCTCTCCATGAGGTAAGTCTTGCCTTTAAAACCACTACCATGCAGGAGACTCTCACAGAATTGCCAAGGTCAGCTGCCAGCTTGGGATGCAGCCTTCTCACCCTCTGGACCACAGCTTCTGTGCGCTCACCCTGAGGAAATACTTCCCAAGAGATTTCACCTCAATGCTGCTGGTCTCTTATTAATCACAGCTGGTATTTCAGCCCAGCTAACCAGGATCTATTGCCCCAGAAAAGCAAAGGTTCCACTTCCACAGCTTCTTAACTTAATCTATCACACAAATGGCCTAGATAGACTTTCTGTCTCCCTCAAACACCCCGTAAGTCAAGGCCTTCATCATCCTCAGTTCTCTCAACATTCTGATCTTCCAAGCTCCCACAATAAAGGCTAATTAAGATTTGAGCACTCCATCCCAAGGTTCCAAATGCCTCCACAATCCTTAACCAAAACAAACAAACTAACTATAAAACCAAACAAACAATACCAACAAAACCTAGTCAGGTCCATTAAAGCAGTATCCTATGTTTTGGGGCTTTTTTCATCTTTCAGGTTACAATTCATCCCTGATGAAAGTCAGGGCAGGAGCTGAAGACAGAAACGGAAACAGACACCATTGAAGAACATCAATTACTGGCTTCTAGATCTTGGCTTGCTCAATTGCCTTTTCTACATAACCAGGTTCACCTGCCAAGGAACGGCACTGCCCACAGAGGGCTGGACTCTCCCACATCAGCCAATGTGTTAGCTTCTTTTCTGTTGGTGTGACAAAACACCATGACCAACACAAATTATAAAGTTGAATTGTACTCATGGTCTCAGAGGGTTAGAGTTCATGATGGCATGGCAGCAAAAAATAGCCGAGAGCTCACATCTTGATCTACAAGCAGGAGGCAAAGAGAGGCATACTGGGAATTGCATGAGTTTTCGAAATCTCAAAACCTACTCCCAGTGACACATTTCCAACAAAGATCAACTCTCCTAGTCTTTCTTAAATAGTTCCACAAACTGGAGACCAAATATTCAAATATGTAAGCCTATGGGAACCATTCTCATTCAAATCCCCATCGTCAGCAACCAAGAAAATGCCTCCACAGATGTGCCCACTTGGCCTATGTGATGGCGGCAATTCTTCAGTTGAGATTCTCTCTTTCTAGGTGACACTAGTACTTGTGAAGTTGACAAAAGCTGAGCAGCAGCACACCATACAAATGCAATGGGTGTCACTGCGGCATTTTCATAGTGTTCTTATTGATCCTCTTTCTCTACTCCCCTTACTTAGACAGAAGTCTACCAAGTGAGGCTGGGCATCTCCATACTCAGGCTGTCAGAGCTGCTTGTGGTTAGAGAACTCTGCCTTCTGGTCATGATGCATGAATAGTGTAAGTCAACTGTCATTCAAGAGCTCATCTGCTTGTAAATAGCCCAGACCAAGTCTATTCTGTTACCTTTGGACTCTGTCTGGGCCCTTTCTTTGAAGGGATGAAGCACTTTAGCCATCATGAAGATGGTCTTTCTGTACCTGACTAGTGTGTTGAGGAAGGGGTAGGTTGATGTGTGTTCAGGCTGATGGCAGCATCATATTCCCTTAGGCTATGAATCTCTGAGACTCTGTCTCACTCCTCAGGGGAATTTCAAACTGTGACTTCCCAAACTGCGCAGAACATACAAAAGTGCTGAGCAGGGCCACTCTGCTTTCCTATCACCCTGTTGTCCCTTGGACTTCACATCTGTGGCCCTCTTCCTGGGGTCAGTTCCTGCCAGGAATGACGATGTGCAGACACTTGCCAGAGTCTTATGAGGAATAGTACAAAGAACATTTTTTGGAAGAAAAAATGCTTATTTTTTCATGAGAATGCCAAGATCCCACATAAAGGAAGCTGCAGCAGCACCTAGAGTTCAGAGCATGCGTGTCTTATGAATCGTCACAGGGCAGGACCAGGCCTAATTTAAAAATATATACATACATATAGAAGGCCTTAGTACTGACAGTTTAACATGGCCCTGGTGGTCCCCCAAACACCAGAATGATTTGGGTGACTCCAGGGATAAAGGTGGACCGTGTGACTAGCTCTGGCACTGTGGTTTGTGTGAGGACAGTGGCACTCCTGGCCAGCAACACCAATCACATTTTGAATAGGCCATTAATAAATGCAAATCCCTGGGACTCAAGCCAAATGACTGATCCAAAAGACCTAAAATGGGCCCCACAAATGCGGATTTTTAATAACAATTCCAGATAATTCTGAATCAGGTGCCAATCTATGGATTGGACTTTGAACCATTGATGAGAACCACCTGTTTCCCCAAATCACTTCCTATGCTCAGAGCTGAGTCAACATCATGAACTGGTGTAAATGCAGGAGCTGAGGGCCCATCAGAATGACCAGACAGATATCTGGGTCCCCATGCAGTTGCTACCTGAAGACTGTGGCCTTGCCTTCTATTATTTTATTTATATATGCAATTACAGAGATGAGCCATCAGGATTAGAAGATGGTTCTCAGGGCTCATTTTAAACTTCCACCCTTTTGCCAGATTGTCGAACTCATAAGTAGTAATTTCATTTTAAAACCAGTGCCTCTAATTCTAGAATGTTTGGAATAGCCAATCATATTAAATTGTTATTTTCTGTATCCAAAGTGCTAATATCATCATTACAAATACTAAAGCTCTACCAATTTTTGGAATTTTTTTAGCTTGGCATTTATTATATCTGTTTATAGTGTGCCCATGCAGACACAATATGGATTCTCCCAGCATCTGAGAAGAGAACACCTTAGGAAGGCAAAAATAATAATGGATCAACTTTCAAAGCATTGCTTGGAAGGATTTAAATACGCACCACTGAACTAGAGTCATTTTTCTTGTCTCAGCGTCTCAGGCTTAGCGTGGCTGAATTGCTTCCTGGCTGTAGCGTAGTACAATAGGAATTTATCTACATTGAGATGAGGGGGAAAAATAACTTTTCAATCTTGAAAACTGAGCTAGTGATCATTAAGCTGTCCAGGGAGAGCTCATAATAAAACATCCGTTCACAGTTAGAAGATCTGGGACATTTGTTTACTTTTGCTGGATAAGTACCATCCATGTTCTCTCTCTCTCTCTCTCCCTCTGTCTGTCTGTCTGTCTCTCTTTCTCTTTCTGTCTCTCTTTCCCTCCCTCCCTCACTCACTCTCCCTCCCTCTCTCTGTCCCTCTGTCAGTCTCTCTTTCTCTCTCTTCCTTTCTGTCTGTCTGTCTCTCTGTCTGTCTGTCTGTCTCCCCCTCCTTCCCTCCCTCTCTGTCTCTCTGTTTCTCTTTCCCTCCCTCCTCCCCTCTCCCTTTCTCTTTCCCTCCTCCCATCTCCCCTACACGCATACATACACTTCAGTACTCCACAGCTGATACATCAGTGGGAGGAGCCATACCTTGATTCTGATTTCTTAACTTTCAGAGTCCTGATGGGAAACTCCTTCCTTCCTGCTTCCTTAGCAGGTTCCACAGGGACCACACATGATGGATATTTAGCAGAGCTGCACAGCTAATGGGTTGCTGGGCAGTTTTGTCAAACCAGTTGTTTTCTGGTGTCTTGTCTGTAATAAGTAGGAAACCACACAATGTTATCTGTTCGCAAATAATTGGAAATCTTTTCTGAGCTTGCAGGGGAGGAAATGCTTTATGGCTGGATGGAGTTTGTTCCCTTGGTGCTGTAGTTTCCTGACATACATCACCAAGCCAATACCTACCTTTTTTCTTCCTAGACAAGGAACAAGTAAACAAAACCGACTTGTGTGGATACAATCATTTGTTGAAAGTGCGCTAGATGAGATGCTGATTACTGTTGTTTTAATTAAATAGGATGCAAGGAAGGAGCCCATGGGATGTTACCTACCTGCAGAGAAAATGAATTTAGAGGAAGAGATTAGTGTGGGGCTTTGACAAGGGAAGAGGTTTCTGTATTGCAGTGCGATGATAGCTGTTTGGGGGGATTACACTCAATTTGGAGGCAAAGAGTATTTAGACATTTTTCAAACATTTAATTCCTGGACTCAACTAAAATAACAATTGTGTTATGTTTTATAATTTACAGAGTGCCTTGAGACAGTTTAAGTTTTTCTTTCTACTACCCCATCTCAAAATACCAAGATGTTGACCTACATGGGCCTACAAGCTGATGTGCCTATGTATGGCCCATCCATAGCAAATACACTGAAGTCTCAAAGTTCTGCTAAGTAGCTGTCAATAGAGAATAGTAATGAAAATGTTTCAGATGTCCTCTGCTTGTCCAAGGCTCCAAAGAGCAGGCAGCTGGGAACCATGGGGACTGATAATTTCTCACCAAGGTAAAGGGATAATATATATCCACCCCCATCAGATGGACTTGGCTGACATGATTAAAAATTAGAACCAGAATGATGATGACCTTAGCATGTAAAGGGAGAGATGAGAACAACTATTTTCCCGAGTGGGGAAACAAACAAACCTTCTGGCCTTTCCTACCTCAAAGGGAGGTTGTGATCACAAAGATCAGGGAGTCTTCATGAAGAATGGAAATTAATACAAGGTTTGTAAAAATTCAAAATAGGTAATATAGTGGGTAGCCATTCCAACCTTGATCTGGAAGTTCCAACCCCCACTGAGGCTTCGGTAACTGTCACGTCTACAAGGCGGGGCCAAGAGAGGACCCTGAAGACCCGAGATCCAGATGCGTGGGCTCTCTTGGTTCCTGGACCCTGGACGCTGGAGGTAGACCAAGCAGAGTTCTCCAGAGAACACTGCTGGACTGCGCTACGTCTTTCCCAGACCCTGAAACCTACCTATCCCTTCATTTATAAATTACGCCACTAAATAAACCTCCCTTTTAACTATGTGGAGTGGCCTTAATAATTTCACCAATAAGGTAACAACAACAACAAAAAAAACCAACAACTCGAATTTAGGCCGTAGATGAAGGCTCCCCAC
>CABHPH010120476.1:0-17818 GCA_902168325.1 Peromyscus nudipes
GCTCACTAGATGTCTACTCAGAAGGCAGGTCTCCCCTCTCAGCGAGTCTTCTCAGGAAGCACCCTCACAGACATACCCAGAGGTGTGTCTCCTAGGTGACTCCAAATCCAGTTATCTTGACAATGAGGATCATAAGAAGGTGTCAGCACAAAACACACACACACACACACACACACACACACACACACACACACGCACACACGCACACACGCACACACGCGCACACGCACACACGCACACACACGCACACGCACACACATGCACACATGCTCCCAGAGCAGGAAGTAGAGGAACAGTAATAATACAACTTTATGGCTAACAAAGTTCAATTCATATATAATTAAATAATATCACTTAAAGTGATCTCATAATTCAGGTTGATGCTAGAAGATCTGCCTTCTGAAGTCAAAACATGATTTAAAAAGCACAAATCTACCATACACTTTGACTTTTAAACAAATATCAAGTGTTTAAAATAGATGTTGCCTCAAAGTTCATTAATGTTCCTCAATCATGTTTGAGATTACAAGCAAAGTTTTAACAGTTCCCCAAATGAATAATTAGGTTAACAGAACTAAGGGACTAACGTTTCTATGATGACTAAAGATTTGCAAATGCCTTTCAAGTCTGAGCTTTTAAACTTCATGTGGACAATAATCCCCCTCCTTTTTTTTAGATAAAGAAAAGGAAAACTGAAATGATCCTGTAACTATCCAGAGAAGACATAGAACCTTATGGCTCTGAGATGATTGCAAACCAAATCTTAAACAGACCTTGTCCTCTCACACTTGACTATCTTTGTTAAGTTTAAAAATTCCCTTAACCTGGTGCATGCCATGCTGCCTGGATTCTCTGGATATTATTACATGCTTTGTAAATGAACCTGTAAGTGATTTGTAAAAATGCATCATACAGTTCAGCAGGGAGCTACTATTGATGTCTGCTGTTCACCTGCTGTGAGACTTAAGGCAACTCAGTAAATCTCTATGAACATTAACTTTCACTTATTAATATTGAAATAATAGTATATTCTTGTTTTTGATGGAAATCAATGAAATACAGGTAAAAGGGACCATTCCAAAAGTTGGCCCTGACTAAGTGCTCAAAGCAACTATCTGGCAGGCATCTCAACTGGAATATTATTAGAAGTAGGTGGTAAGTCACACTGTGAATATATGCTCTTAAGATGTAAGGTAAAAGGAGCGCAGGTTTGGATGCCATGCTTGCTTATAACAACAGGAAACAAAAATGGCGTTGGGCAGAAAAGAGAGAGAAAGAAATAAGAATACAAAGCCAAAGCCTAAGGAAATGGAAAAAGAATTTAAAGCAAAGTAATGCCCACATATACACAAACACCTGGATTATAAAAACATTCCAGAGCAAACAGAGCAGTTAGATCCTACTAACTATGAGGAGCTATTCGCACTACTGACACTTACCTATGTCATAAATTCATAAGTGTGTAGCTTGACCTGCTTAAGGGGCCCCCTGGCAGTAGGATCAACATCCATCGCTGGTGCATGAGCTGGCTTTCTGGAGCCCACTACCTGTGGTGGAACACCTTGCACAGCCTTGAGGCAGGGAAAGGGGATTGGACCTGCCTGTACTGAATGTACCAGGCTCTGCTGATTCCCCATGGGAGGCCTTACTTTCTTGTAGGAGGGAATGGCAGCAGGGGAGGCGGGGATTGGAGCAGGAAGGCTGGATGGGTGGGAGGAGGGAAGAGGCGGATCTGATTGGTATGTAAAATGAATAAAAAAAATTTTTAATTAAAAAAAATTTGAGCGACAGAGAAGTTAAATGTCATCCCCAAGGTCACAGAGCTGAAGGTAAGGAACGGAGATTCAAGCTCCAGCAGTCTTACCACTGAGCACGTGCTCTCGATTCCATGCCAGTCAACATGCAGTCTAAGATAACAGTCAAAAGGTGGCAGGACGGTGATGAAAACACTCAGTTCCAGAGCTGAAAACCTCTCTCACGGGGAAAAACCACCCAAGCATCCTGTGATTTAGACACTCTGGCCCCATACAGTAGGTCACTAAGTCCCTGGGTGTCTAAAGAGGTCACAGCATAGACATCATTATCCGTGAACTTGCCAAGACCACGGAGAGATGGCTTTGCTTGAATGGATGCGGGTGAAGCAATCCAGGGCATAAGAACGTTAGGATTGTTTTTGTATTGAAAGCTCAGCAGAGACAGCTTTCTTCAGCACAGTTCTGCCGTACAGTTTTATCTGAGTTTGTTCTTTGCTTTCCTGCTCATAAAACACACCACTATTTTGTCAATCAATTACTATCTTGTAGATGAATTTCTAAACAGTCTTATTAAATAAGAAACACAGAGCCAAATACAGAGGTAATAGCCGAAGAGATCAGAGCAATAACCACGACTAGCCTTATCTTACCACCAGCAGTAGCTTCCACAAAGAGAGCTTCTTCCTGTCTAACCTGTGCTTTTATTGCCTTCCTGTTCTGCCTTCTCATTGGCTCTAAGCCCAGCCACATCACTTCCTTGTCACTGCCTGTCTTATACAGACCTCCAGGTCTCTATGGTTGGTACTGGGATTAAAGGTTCATGTCACCATGCTTGGCTGTGTCCTTGACCACACAGAGACTCTGCCTGCCATGTGATCAGATTAAGGGCATGTGCTACCACTGCCTGACTTCTGTTTATGGCTATGGCCTCTGATCTCCAGGCAAACTTTATTAACATACAAATAAAATATCACATTTCATCACACATAAAGTATCACCACACTATCTAGGAAAATTTTTATTAATTTTTGATACAATTTTGATCATGTATCTCCTCCCCAACTCCCCCCATCTTCTCTACCTCCCCACTTTCCCAAATTTATGTTCTTTCTGAATTTTGCATCTATTTATACATGACTGACCCTGACAGGTGAGCCCTTCCATGTTGGCTCTGGTCAGAAACAGTTCAGACTTGTCTGTACCTTGGCTATATGACCTTTCCCTTCCTTTAGTACATCTTCATCTGTGAAAATTGGTACAGCAGGATTTACCTGATAGGGTACTTGTAAGGGTAAATGATTATGCTGGTCCGAATGTCTAGTTTCTGTAAGTGTTTGTTGAATCTACACTTCAGCAGCAGACAGTTCTTAAAAACAGTTGGTCTGTTTCTAGAGCATCACTGTTGGCAAATCCATCTCAATGTTGAAGATGACCTATAAATCACCAGGATTAAGTAGTTCTAAAAATTGGATGTGACATTAGATACAAGGCCATATCTTTTCAGCATACCCAACAATGGTACTTCGCTGTGGCCACTGCTGCCAACGAAATCGAGAACAGCAAAAATATCCCAAGCCATTATTATATATCATTAATGTCACTCTTAGCAATGGAAAACTGCTTTTCTGTCATTTTTATGAGCAATGACTAGCCTGTACCTGGGCCACAGTTACTATTGTTCACTCCTTTCTTGTAAAAGTGGATGGTCAGGAACACACACACAGAGAAGAGTTGGCGTCAGAGTCAAGATAAAAAGCACCTCACTCAGTGGCTGGAAAAATGTCTCAGCGGTTAAGAGCACTAGCTGCTGTCTTAGTCAGGGTTTCCACTGCTGTGATAAAACATCATGACTACAACAACGTGGGAAGGAAAGGGTCAGTTTCATCCTACAGCTTGTAGTCCATCATCCAGGGAAGTCAGAGCAGGAACCTGGAGGTAGGAAATGGTGTAGAGGCCAAGGAGGAACACTGTTTATTGGTTGGCTCCTCATGGCTTGCTCATTTAGATTTCTTATACAACCCAGAACCACCTGCACAGGGGTGGCACTAACCCATATGGGCTAGGCCCACCCACAGCAGCCATTAGTTAAGGAAGTGCCCACAGGCTTGTCTACAGGCCTATCTTATGGAAGCATTTTCCAGTTGTGGTTCCTTCTTCTCAGATGACTCTAACTGGTATCAAACAGACAACACAATCAGCCACGACACTGCTCTTCAGAGGACCCCAGTTTCGCTCACAGCACCCACATGGCTGCTCACAACTGACTGTAACTTCAGTTCCAGAGGATCCAACACCTTCTCCTTGGGCACTGCATTCACATGGTGCACTTACATATAAGCAGGCAAAATGTACACATAAAATAGATATAAATAAAATACTTTTAAACGTGCCTCACCTTTCTGGCATAGTTAATAAAAACTCTTTCACAAGGATTAAAATAAAGTCATTCTTTCAGAACAAATAATATTCTCAATTAGCCCCAAAGTGCAGTCAAACTTTTTTAAATCAAAAAAACAAATTAATTGTGTGTGTGTGTGTGTGTGTGTGTGTGTGTGTGTGTGTGTACAGGCCTTAGGGGACCAGAAGAAGGCATCAGATTCCTGGGGCTGAAGTTGCAGACAGTTTTGAGCCACACAGCATGGGTGATGGAAACCAAACTTAGATCCTTTGTTCAATGGGATCAAAATAAAATACTGCTTTTTCTCAAGGGGAGTTTAAAGTTAAGGAAACAGGTCCATAAATTTAATGACCTGTCTATACTTGTAAGTAGTGCCCAAGGTAACATCCGAAGCCACATCTCAGACACAGTGTCTCAGTTAGGGGGATGAAGTCTGCTGTTCTGATATGCACAGCAGTGTAGGGAAGAGGGACAGGGCATAGTTAGTAGAGATTAATTGCAGCTTTCTTAATAGAGAAGAGAGGGTTTTGGATCTTCTCATCTCAAAGAAATGATAAATGTTTAAGGTGACAGACATACTAGTCATGCCAATTTGACTATTCTTCAATTTCTATATGGACTGAAATAATACATTTCCTGTAAATAAATACAATTTTTATAATGACGCAATCAAAATAAGAACTGAAAAAGAAACAAAGAAACAGACTCTTGAAGCCTCTTCATTCAGAGTCCAGTCCTTTTTGACAGTGTAAATGCAGACACATGGAAACGAGAGTTTATCCTGATAGTCTGTGAATTGCCAGACCCATTCTTTTCTCATACCAGGGAAAGCCCAGCTGGACCTCTCTCTCTCCAGAGCTAAGTGTAGCCTTACATAGGACACATGGCTGTCAGTGGCTTGGTCAAAAATTTGTTTCCATTGTCATTAGAACAGTCCAGGTTCAAGGGGCTGACTTCTGGAGCCCATTCCCCTCCATATTCTCTCTGAACATGTCCATATCTAATTCATATACATATACATCAGTTGAGGTGCTGTGATCTACAATGGTAACTGAAAAGGCTAAGATTTGGAGAAAATAGTCTGAAGCAATTTCTTGCTTTAAAAAAATCCTCTGAGTGTTATTGCCAGTGACATCTGTGAGGATTCTAGAACAGGAAGTAATGTCTTCCACATCTCACTCCAGTTGGGTATGCTCTGTTCCATTCAGGACTTGACTCTAATTTTTTTTTTTAAAAAAAAAAAACATCTGCTTGAAGTGACTTTATTAATTCATTTCGCTGTATTTTTTGACACATCTACAAATTACAGTTCATAAATTTTCTGATATGAAACAAATTTTTCATAGGGCTCTAGGCTCACATCTCTAATGTAATGTGAGAGTCTAAATATAGAAGTGGTGTTTACATCTGTACACAAGTAATTCATACATAATATAACCATGTTTGCCAACATCAAGAGCAAGCAGTAAACGAGCCTGGGCAACACAAAAGTGATGCTGTAGATTTCCCATCCTCCGCCCAGCAAGCCCTGCAGGGAGGCTACAGCTTTACTCTCATTAAACATTTCTATATTATTTTACAGCTTTCTTTAGAAATATTTAAATTGAACTTAAAGGAGACCGTTCCTGAGGGAGTCAACACTAGGCCCCTATCCCTGTAATAGGAAATAACTTGGCTGCTGGTCCCGAGGTATTCAATCTATATGTTGTGTGTTGTCATTGAGGAAAAAAAAGGCCAGAATATTTAAGGTGTATGAGATGACTTAACTAAGGGATGCTGAGAGTGTACAGCAAGTGTACACCAACTGGTTATGCAATACCAAACTATCAGTCCTGGGAACATACGGGTGACATTATACAGACTGGGAAGTTTATATTTGGGAATATATATGTATATACATACGTGCATATAACAACAATTAATGAAAAAAGAAGCCATGGATTTGAAAGAAATCTAGGAGAGGGATGTAGGACAGTTTGAAGGTAGAAAGGGGAATGGGGGAATGATGTAATGGTATTGTACTATCAAAAATAAATAAATAACTTTAAAAAATAAGATTACTTGGCTGGGCAATCACTGTGCACTAGGCCACTTCTTAAAATATTCAGAGTAGGTGAAGGGAGGAGGGGACTGGACCTGCCTCAGCTGAATCTACCAGGCTGAGCTGAATCCCCAGGGGAGTCCTTGCCTTGGAGGAGGTGGGAATGGGGCGCAGATTGGGGGGGGGGGGGTGGGGGATGGGAGGAGGGAGGAAAGGGGAATCTGTGGCTGATATGTAAAATTAAATTAATTATAAAATTTTTAAAGAGAATTTCAAATAAAAAAAGATATTCAGAGTAATGCACTTTGATGTACTAGTCCGTAGCCCTATCATAGAGTCAGCACTCTGGTGATCAGAATGATACCCTGTTGAACACTGAGCCCTCCAAACATCAGCATAATGCCTTGTATAGTATAAGTGCTTGGTAACTACATGCCGAGGACTGAACAAGGGGTGTTTGAGTCTCCAGAGGAGAGAGTCTTCAGAGGACACAGGGAACAGCCTGCTCACTGGGTAGACTACAAGGAGATCATCCTCTTAATGCTTCCTTCAATGAAACTTGAAACTTCACTGAATTAGAACCTCGCTCTCTCTGGTGACTCTCAAGATCCCATGCTCAGAGGCAGCCCATGGATCCCTAGCGTCAGCTTTGTCCTTCTCCAACCCCACACTCCGACTCATCTAACCTTTATAAAACTTCCAAGTTCCGCTTGGAGTCCTTGCTTCACCCATCACAGCTGGACTTTTCCTCCATCAAACACTCCAACACCAGTGGTCGGATTCCTTTGTTTTAGTCCAAGGTTCCAACTTACTGATCTCCTTGTCTCACATTCAACTGCTGCTTGGATTTGGGGTTCTCAGTACTGTCCCCACCTTCTCCTGAATACACCTCCACACTCACTTGGACCTCAGCCAGGTACGCGGAACTGCTGGCATAACCTTTCCTAAGTAAATGCCTGCCTCCAATAAACTACTGCCAAGTTACAGCCTCTTCTTCTAGTGCCCTGCTCTTCAGTGCACTGAAGTTTTCCCTTATGTCTTTGCTGCCATAGACACGGAGCTTTGGCAGGTCACTTGACTTGCTCCAACAGCGAGCAGCTAGAGTTTATCTAAAATACCCATGTTCCTCGGGGAAGAAGGTCTGAGTTAAGCCTGGTTTCTTCCCCTCTGTCCCTTTATGTTTCAGTTACCCTAGCTCTGACCACAGATACAATGCTTGGTAGGATGGAGAGAGCTGTGGGGAATCCAGGAGCACTGAAGTGCCTTCTAAGAAGTTGGATTTAGCTGTTGCCTGTGGACATTCCTAAGTTCAGCATATAAATCAGGATCCAAAGCAAAAAAGACCTGTCCTAGGTGATCCTAGGAGGCCACGGTCAGAAAATCAGCAAAGCACTTGAGAGCAGCATACTTTTAAGAGGAAAGACACTGAAAATGTCATCACAACCCTCTGCAGTTCTAATAGGTGCGTAGTGTGCATTTAAGCAATAAATACGCCCTGGATTGCTTCAAAACCATTGAAATAAACCAAATTTCACTTTTAATGTAGGCAATAAACTTTTCCCCTAGGATATCCATTAAGATTGCTCTAACTTAAAAAAAAAATAACAGCTGACTTATTCTGTATTCCTATAGCTCAGAATAAATAGATCAACTAACTTGAAAGTTGGCAGGTTTACAGTTCTCACAGAGAAGAGAAATTAAAGCCAAACTGAAGATAAAAAAGTAAGTATTTTTTTTATATTTATGAAGTCTTAAAATTACAGAGCTGAACATACAAGGTCAATACAGTGCTGGCAGAGAGCTCGAGTTAAATATTTCCTACATTAGCTTTATTTCCTCAAGTGAGAAACTACTCAGAGGGGAGCCAATGTGAGCTGAGCAGCAACGGGCTGCAGCCCGATGCTCTGTGCAAACTCAGGCCTCCGAGAGAACATTTCCGTTTCTGCTTTACTTTTTTATTTGTTTATTTGTTTGTTTGTTTGTTTGTTTATTTGTGTCTGGGATGCAAATGCCATTGAGACAACCCACTGGAGTCAGTTCTCTCCTGCCATCAAATGGATTCCGGAGATTGAACTCAAGTCATCAGGTTTGGTGGGAAACACTTCACTCCTACCCACCTGAACTCTCTCATCATTCTGCACATTTATATTCAAATCCTCAATGCTTGACTAGATTTTTGTACCCCATAAAATGTACAGTTATTATATGTCAATCAAAATGAAACTCTAAAAAAATGTCAAATTTTACATTATGAAATAGAATGCTATCTTCAGTATTTACAAATTGTGATGCCCCCTTTTTTACGAGTACTGATAATCTAATCTTTTTTAAGATTCATTTTTCTCTCATATATTGCATCCTGACTGCAGTTTCCCCTCCTTTCCTCTCCTCCCAGTCTTCCCCCTCGACCAACATCCCCTCTTCCCCAGATCCACCCCTCCTGTTTTCCCTTCAGAAAAGGGCATGTCTCCTAGGGATACCAACCAAGCATGGCATGCCAAGTTATAATAAAACTATGTACATGCCCTCATATTAAGGCTGAATGCGGCAACCCTGTAGGAGGAAAGGGGTCCTGAAAGCAGCCAAAAGAGCCAGAAACACCCTCTTCCCACTGTTAGGCATCCTGCAGGAACACTGAGCTTGGTATACCTGTGTTTCTTATTGTCTCAGCTCCCTGGGGCAAAGTCTTGACTTTTCCCATCTACCATCTCAATGTGGATCACGTCTTCCACGTGAGTGTTACCAGCAAAGCCTTGTTTTGTGGAGGAACATTTCATTCCTCCTCTGCCCTGGTCAAGGGTCACCTGACACTGGCACCTGCTTCAGTACTGGGAGGAAAAAGTTAGTGACTCTGCTTGGTCACTAGATACGTAGGGCCGTCCCAGCACTGCATTTAAGGTGCCAGCCTCACAGGGAACACTTTGTCACACGGCGGGGGGGATGACGAGAATATTAATCTTTGGGATATTCCCCTTTCTGATGACCAGAAATTTATTAACATTTAATTGTCTTGAATTTGAATTTGGTTTCCAGGAAGCCCCAATGAATTAGCATACTCTAAGTAAATCCTTGAAAGATATTAGTTCTTGATCTCAAAGGATAGTTAATTTAGGTTGTTTACATGACAGATTTGGACAGAGTTAAAGGTTAAATTCTGCCTTTGAAGTACAAATGTATTTGACAGCTGATATTCATAATTTTATAATTACCAAAACTATGATTAGAATTGTCTAAATATTTTATGCTAGGAAATGTGCCATATGATTTCTACTCTCCCTCCCTGGGAGATGACCTGACTTTTGAATTTTCATTACCCCTAGAATTATCAGCTTCAAAACAGCATTTATGAAAAGAAATTAACATAAACATTTAAATGAGGTTTTTCTGAAAAGTTACTTGCTCATATAAAATTGAAAGTCAACAATGAAATTACTTACATTAATCATTCCTTCATTCACTCAACACATAATTATGCTAAGTTTGGGGAATGCAAGAAATAAACTGAAGTCCTGTCCCTATCATTAAGGAATCTAGTGGGGGAGCCAATCTGTATTTGTTGATTTCAGAAGCCTATATGCACTGTTACATACAAAGACTAAATGGCTGAGTTCTACATTCAGCTAGAAGCTCCATGAGTCTGAAGTCAACCTGTGCAGCTCACTGTGGAATGTCTGCTATTAGAGTCGTAATAGTAACAGGTACATATTAATGTCTGAGGTTTTTAAAGGCAGTTGAATAAAGGCAATGCTGGAAACAAAGAGCAGCACACAATGGTGGTGAGTGAGATAGGATAAGCACACACATGCTTCACAGCCTAGAAAGAATGCTCATGTCATCTGGGGAAGGTAGAGTAGACAGCACTGGGCTGAAGCATGGATAAAGAGGTGTCTGAGTTGGCAGGCATGACAGGGTGTCTCAGTCAGACAAGGAGGGAGGTGTCAAGACATGCAAGAATAAGACAGTGTGGTGTGTCAAAGCCATAAATATCTTGGTGTAGCTGGCAAGGATACGTAAGAGTCCTGTAGATGCAATAAAGGTTTTTCTCATAAACTTTCAGCAAAGAATAAAAACAATGCTTCTGAATTAACCAAAGTGAGAATTTATCATTGAACTGAAGTTAATTTTTATCATTGTCAAAAGGCAGAGGACCTTTGACTTTATAAGTTAAAGTCAATTAAGAGTTCTTGAATACTATTACTTTTATTACAGCCAAGAGAAGTTTAATAATTTCTTTATAAGCCTGAAATCATACCAGGGTCACAGCTGTTCTGGAACATGATGAGGCTGAATATGCTAGTCCTCTGTACTGACAGGGCCTGTTTAAAAAACTCCAAACCTCCTTTCATGATACCATTCTCCTCATCTGAGCAACTGTATCAACTGTACATTGAATAAAACAACTTAATATGTGCATCCAGCTAACACACAGATGATACTTTGGATAATATACAGTTATTTATTCTATATAAGCCCTCGGGAATGATTTCTGCTGAGTGCCTTCAGACAATATTACCACAAAGACAGGAGAACTGAGAAAGGAGGAGCAGGTCCCTCTGTGGGACAAGACTGGGAGAAACGTGTGGTGTGGACAGGTGGATTCACTGAAGGGCCAGTGCTGATAAAGAGAATATTGTCTCTAAGGGATAGTCATGGCTGGTTTCAGAGGTTTATAGGAAAAGTGTGAAGGTTAATTTCATGTGTCAATATGTATCAGTCATGAAAAGTCGAGACAGCTGGTCAAAAAAAATTGAGTATTTGTGTGGAAGTTTCTTGTAAGATAAAATTTTATTTCATTTTTTGATAAATTTTAATTAATTATATTTTATGGATGAGTGCTCTACATGTATACCTGCATGCCAAAAGAGGGAATCAGATCCTAGTATAGATGGTTGTGAGCTACTATGTGGTTGCTGGGAATTGAACTCAGAACCTCTGGAAGAGCAGCCAGTGTTCTTAACCACTGAGACATCTCTCCAGCCACTAAGATAAATTTTTAAATCAATAGCCCGATTCAAATAAAGCATACTGACAAATGTGTGAAAATGCTATAACAAAACACAGTACTTTGAATGATCATTTAAAAATTAATTTAAACATTTTAAAAATCAATAGAGCAATTAAGGCAGATTGCCCTTTTTTGTAGGCCTCATCCAAACACTTGCAGGTCCAGCTGACCAGCTGAGCCTTCCCTAGATAAGAATGCATCCACCTGATCTGATGGCTGGCTTCGAACTACACAGCTGGCTCTTCCTGGGTCTAGAGCAGACTGCTGTTCTCAATCACCGAGGCTTGTGTACTAGTGGACGGAGGCAACTGCTTACTCAATACACAAATATACTAGATATATGGTAGATAATCTATAGATAGGTATTAGATACACATACTTACCATATGCACAAACATACATCACACACACACACACACACACAATTTCATTCAGTTCTGTTTCTTTAGAGAACCATGATAAAAAATGTCATTGTGGGCAAAATGGGGGAATCCTGTGAGAAATTACACAAAGTTGACTCTGCTGATGGACAAGAGAGATGTCAGTTTACATGACAAGAGTCCTTGTGTGAGCAAGTCAGACAAGAAAGGGAAGATGACGGTAGGGACACACGTGACCCCTATGAGCACCAGCAGCTGTGGATGCCTCTGAGATCATGCAGTCAGTGGCCTGAGCTGTATTTATACAGTTTATAAAGTATTGGAGGAGAAAGAATCCAGAGGCTTTGGGTCCAGACATCACGATGAGAAAGGATGAGCTCCACTGTATGAACCCTATTTTGAACTAAAAAGCACTGGAAAATACTTTCAATTAAACATTAGCTCTTCAGGGTGTAGGTGAAGGGGTGCAGGAAGGCAATATTTGAAAAACCAAGTAATTAGACACAGTTTGAGGAGACTGAGCTCACCTTCCTGTAAACATCCCACCATGTGACGTTTGCACTTTTCCCCTAAATCCAAGCTCACAGGGAAGAAGAACCCGCAGGACTTCCTTGGGTGCCTCGGTGACAGCTTCATCTTTCAAGCAAATCTCGGGGATAAAGAGAAGGATTTGTGGGCCTTAAAACACTCCTTGCTACTGTAAGACATCTAAGCCAGAACAAACTGCAGACCAGGCAGCACCAGGCCTCAGACGAGAACTTTCCCCATAGCTGCAGGTAAACACATTACTCATGCTCTGGCCGCACTCCAGGCAACTCCAGTACAGAGAAAGATGAGGCAGAAACTATCGCGGCAACACAAAAGCACGAAGACTGCATAAGGAGCAGAATTAATTAAAACATTCTTCAGTGAGTTCTCGCTCCTTCCCGCTTTCCTCCCTCCTTCCCACCCCTTGGCCATTTACTGTTTTTGACAACAAGCACGCCATTCAAGGTCAAACTTAAAGAAAAATGATTTTGTCTTGTCTGCTCAAAAGGCAAGATTTAAAAAGTCATAAATATCAAGTTAATATTTTGCCTCTAATGTCCACTCTAATGAAAATTACCTGTTAAAGTAAATAAAGCTGTTTCCTATAGCTTTTAAGCAATAAAGAAATGCCAGACTGAGGGTCTACTTGAGCCTGAAAAGGAGGAAAGAGATGCTAGAATTGCTGACGTTTTTGCTCTGGACTGATTTGAGTACCAAGCTGACATGCTGGAATATTCAGCTAGCAGGAGGAGCCCAAGCCCCTTAACCTTCACACATGTCCTGTACCACCCAGGGTTTCCTGGGCTTCACTTCTTTTAGAAAATTACATTCTACTGAGAGGAACTCTCCACCTCACAGCACTCAGCAACAGCAGCTTTCCCTGCTCGCTCCCATGAGGAAGCCCAGGTTTTTCCAAGGACGTGGTGCTTTGAGACATTGAGTCTTAAAACTCTGACTTTTCTGTCTTTCTGCTCTTGTAATTTACCACTTCCTGCCTGGTATCAAAGCTCGGCTCTCCAGGTACTATTCTCTTCCTAGCATTTGGAAAAAGAGGACATAAGAGCCCAGGAGCTGGAGTAAATGTGAACACTGCTATCCCTCCAGGAATTTTCCTTACATGGTCCCAGGCTTGGTGCTGAAATACACATTCTAAGGTAAATGCCTATTGTGACTTGAGAGTTTATTTTAAATTGAATCTTTAATATGCAAATGTGGGATTCACCTGGGGCACCATAAGAATGAAATCTATCCTGCATCCTGACTTGCACTCTTACATTAAAAGGAAGAAGAGTAATTTTTAACACACCCCTATGATGGTTTTATGCAAATTCTTCAAGCTAGGCAAATTATTTTGTGTTAAAATTTTTCAACCCCATAAAAACAGGAGTGAATTTATGTGGCATTTTAAAACGATGTTGGGCACATTGTAAAGCTATTTCATCTCATTTATAAAGAAGAGTGAACATAAAAGCAGGCCACAGCATAATTAATAGTGAAGTGATTTATGGTACCACATCCTTCTCCATGCATATTTATTCATTTTCTGTAGTCTGATGCAAGTTTTCCCTGCCCACACCCTCGATCTCTCCCTTTACCAGAGAAGAGAAATGAAAGCGGACAAAACTCACAAAAGAGCACTCAGGTGGTTCTTACACACACATATGTGCACATGAGTACAAACACACAGACCTTCCTGTGCTATTACTAATTTTCACTCTAGAATTGCCTGAAGGCTCCTGAAGTTCCGATACCTGCATCTTATTTCAACAGGTTCTACTCCACTCCACCTAGGGCACTTTACAAGTCCCAACTAAAGTTGATACAGGGCTAGATTGAGAACTAATACAAAAATACTATAATATGATTAGACAAAGCTATCGTGTGGAATATGATCACTACTATTATTAAACTCAGTGACTACATGGTAAGGCTCTTCTGCTTCTAATTACTCCTAAAAGTTATGATTGGTAACAATTTAATAAATATTGCTTGAGCCCCTACTATGTGCCAAACCAGGGCCTTGGAAATTCAAAGATAATCCAGGCATATATATATATATATATATATATATATATGTGCCCTTTTTGTTTCCTATATCACAGATTTTTACTTGTACCTAATGTGTGCAAACTATATCATGGTTTCTTAAGGAGGTATTTGATTTTCCCACTTAGAACCTCTTTTACAAATTGCATTATGGATGTGGAGGAGAACTAGTGGGCTCATTCATATATCTTTATAACAGTAGTAAAAATACTAGTAACAAATGTCTTTTGAAACTAGTGAGAATTAGTTTCAACTGAAAGTAAGTAGGACCCTCTCTCCTAGTGAAGATATGGTGCATCAGTGCTTACGGGGCTTAAGGTAACGAGTCTGACAGTCATCAGCACTGCGTCACTCCGTTCTTCTCTGCCTGGAATCACTGATGTGCATTTCAGTGTAATCTGAGATAAGGTTTGAAATATTTCCAAAGCTTTTCAAAAGAGGCATTTTGACTATAGAGTTAGAACAGTAAACATGCTCGCATCATTTTGGAAGGATGCCATTTAATTTCTCCTGATTACATTGAGCTGAAAAGTCTGCTCACAATGGTTTGATGAGGTAAATTGAAATAACTGTTGTATTATTACATGGGAGAACATGAGCACAATGAGCTGAACTCACAATCCAAATAAGTAACTGAAATTTGAGCAAAACTTGGCTCAAAAGACAAAATTGAATCCTACATGGAACCCAGCACAACCGTTGCACGGGCTTTGCACTTTGTACTTTGTATACAGCTGCATTCAGATTATGTCAGGCAGATGTGTTTTCACGTATTTCTGTTACATATTTCATGCTAAGAGTGCATGTTTCCACATTTTATTTAACAAAGAGGGATTTGATTCTCCCTAGGATATCAATTGGTAAGGAGTTTCATTGTTTTTATGTTTTACAGATTCTTATAATGGGAGATTTCTTTCAAAGAAATAGACTTGTGACTATCTAACAAGGTATATTTTAAAATAGTATTGCCCTAAGGGAAAACGTTCTACTATTATACTGCTAAATACTAATAGCATTAAAACAACTTTCAATGTGTTATCATTATATCCATAGAACAATACATCTCTCAGTCCTTATCAAAGAAGCCTCTCTTTGAAGTATGTGGTAATTAACACTGAGACCCACAACTTGTCAAGATGAGAGAATAAGAGACCATAGAATGTTCAGCCTGAAATGGAACATCTAAATCACAAAACCTTTTCCTAAGGCTCACGGATCCTTGTGGAAGAGAGATGGAAAGCATGTAAGACATAGGTGATGAATGACTACAGGAAAACAGTGTCTTCTGGACACAGAAGGGTGGAAGAGTTGTGGTAGAGATGAATATGATCAAGACACACTGTATGAACTCCTCAAGAACTTATTTAAAAAACAATTTTAAGCCAGGCTTACTTAAGTGCCAATCAATAGTTTCTAAGCCTTCCAGGACAACAGGAAACCATAGCATGCCCTCACATACCTTCAGTAATAATAATAATAATTATAGCAATATGGTTATACAAGGCAATAACATTGATAAGCTGATAATATGGTTATGCACAGGCAGGAGGGGAGGAAGATGAGGAACTGTGTGCTAAATGAAAACATTCACATTCAGATTTTTCCATATTACAGGCCACAAAGGAAGAATAATGAAGGATTATGGTTATGATCATAGTAAGACCCAAAATAAAATAATAATACTTAATAGTGATTTATATCTTACATGTCTGCTTAGGCCTTTACTTGATTGTTTTCAGTGATCTTTAGTGGATAACCTGTTTTGTTATAGGAGTGTTCTAGTTAAGTCTTCCTGTCTGTCTACCGTCAGTTCCTTGGTGCAGCACATTTCCCCCAATCCTTCCATGATCACACTTTCCTGCTGTATATAAAGTGCTAGGTCTTCTCTTTCTGGGTTAAATTCCTCAGTTCCAGAAGTCTTGCATCATGGTATTCAGTTTTCACATGTTCACGCACAGTGGCCAATCTGCTTTGGCTCTCCTCTGAGTCATAATTTTGCCTGGCAGTGAGTTAATCAGGTTAAATACAAAATTCCAGAGTTGAGCTCAACAGTATAGACACAGTGGTGGCAGATCCTCCCTTGCTCTGAGCACTTGGCCTTTTATTTCTATGACAAGTTATGGGTAGAGTATGGGTTCAGGGTCTACAGAGGTCCTCAGGGACTTTCTTCACATCAATCAGTATCAAGTCATGCCTGATCTCCCTAACCCTGAACTGCAGACATGGTTCATGGCTCAGTACTTTATATTTATCCCTGTCATGTTTCCAATCCACAGTTGGAATACATCATTCCATCTTTTTAAGAAAAAAATTGATTCTGTCATTTATTCTTGGCCTGGCCTATTCAATAGTTTTTCTTAATAACTCATACGAAGACATGTTTTAAAAATCATTTTCTACCCTTTATGCATAAAACTGGTAAATGTGTTTTTACGTGACTACCGTGTAGTTATTCCTACTTTCTTGGAACTCAGAGCGGCTAGATCTTAAAGAAGACTGCCCTCATAAAAAAGATGAAAAGAGAAATGTCCTGACTGAGAAACTGGACTGACCTCAGCTTGAAGAGAAAAAATAAAGTGGCTTGCAGAGCTCCTGTGTGCTATTTGTACAGCTAAGATTTGGCCTTCGTAGAGTAGGTAGAACTGCTGATGGTTCCGTGTCTTTCATCTCCCCAGTGGTTTCCCTAGAAAGAATAAATGCTTGCAAACCCATGTGAGCTGTGAGATCAGAACATGTATTCCTCACCAACAGGATGATCTTTATCACCTATGAGGTTGATGCTTCTGATTCTCACTATCTTTTAACTGCTCTGTTTCTCTGTGAGAATTTTTCCTGAGGTTGTGTGAATATCTGAATTCAGGGATGGCCCAATGGATGAGATTAAGATGAGAAGACACATAGCACCAGAGCCCTCATCCTAACCAGACCTGGAAGAAAAGGTTAACTAATGTCTTTCAGGAGTTCATTCTTTTTGTTTGTTTGTTTTTTGTTTTTTGAGACAGGGTTTCTCTGTGTAGCTTTGGTGCCTTTCCTGGAACTCACTCTCCTCCCCTGGCCCATCCCCCATTCCCTCCTACAAGAAGGTAAGGCCTCCCATAGAGAGTCAGAAGAGCCTGGTCCATTTGAGGCATGTCCAAGACCCTCCCCCTGCCTTAAGGATGTGCATGTCCCACCATAGGTAGTGGGCTCCAAAAGCCAACTCATGCACTAGGGATGGATCCTGATCCTACTGCCAGGGGCCCCTTAAGCAGATCAAGCTACACAACTAACTGTCTTGCTTATACAGAGGGCCTAGTCCAGTCCCCCATGGAGGCTCCACAGATGTTGGTCTAACCTAACTGGGTAAATGAAGTATTGGTGAATGAACTGTTGGAGAACAGTGTTCCAATCATCTGTAAAGGGGATGCTGAGAGATAGAGGCCCACCATGAATGGTCCTGTCCATACTGCATTCCATCAAGGGAGCCAACTTATGGGGAAGAGAGAAAGGAAACGGCACAGTATTTTTTTTTTCTTCCTGCTTATTTTATATTTTTAATTTTTTCCAGCATAAGAGCATAAAGACTCACCATTAAGATTTTGTCTTTGACCTTTCCTCTCTCACACTGTACAGAGAGGCTCCTTGATACCATCACTGGCTAGAAGGACATAAAGGACATGTATCAGG
>CABHPH010120483.1:0-13460 GCA_902168325.1 Peromyscus nudipes
TTCCATAGATGAAACTGTCCAGTCTGACACTACTTAAATCTGTTTTCATTTGCTGTAGAGCATTGGAAATTTATTAGCACGGTTGTCATGTTCCATTGTGTAAATAGACCACAATTCCTTTATCTATCCCGCTGTGAAAGTTTGGTTCCAGTTTGGGGCAATTACAAATTAATCCACAACAAATACTCATCTAAAGATTCTGAATGAGCAAAAGTTTTTATTTCACCTGTAAGTTGCTAGAACTGTCAGGCTATATTGTATGGTTATTGTATGCCCAGCTTCATAAAAAAGCAATGAGTACTCTCTTCCAAAGCCATTGCAGCATTGCCATTCTGATAAGGAATGCGTGTGAATTATGGATGTTCTCTCTAAATTTTATTTTAATTCTCCTCCTTCTAACAGATGGAACACAATTCTGATGTCAATTTCTGTGTCCTGATCTATTGTCTTTCTGATCAATTGTAGGAGAAGGTCTATTCAAACTTTTGGTTCATCTTAACCACATGCATATGTCTTGATTTCTCAGATGTGAAATTTCTTTGTTATTCCACATATCTGTGTGCTTAGCAAATATGTCCTCCATCTATGCCTTCTCTTTTCAATCTTTTACCAGTATGTGGTGATATTTTATTTGTGCTCCCCAATAAATCTTATCTGAGGATCGGAGGAAAATGTAAGCCACTATATTAAACATAGAAGAAGTCAGGCAATGGTAGCACATGCCTTTAATCCTAGCATTCAGGAGGCAGAGATTCATATGGATCTCTATGAGTTTAAGGCCATACTAGGAGCAGAGCCAGGCACGCTGGCACATGCCTTTAATTCCCAGCACTAGTTAACCATAGAGGTCTGGAGGTCTGTACAGGCAGACAGGATTTGATAGAGCTGGGCAGAAAGAGGAAGTGATGTAGCTGGGTGGAAAGAGGAAGTGAGATGGCAGGGTACAGAAAGGATATGGGTGTGAATATACAGGAAGTTGCTCTCTCTTAGGCTGAGGATTTCCTAGTGGTAGGAATATAGCTGGCTTCTTTCTGCTTCTCTGATCTCTCAGTTGTCACCCCAATATCTGACTCTGGGTTTTTTCATTAATAAGACAAGTTTAGCAATTCGTCTTACACTGGTGTTTTTCAAAAGTATGTTTTAAGTTTGATTCAGTTCAAAATACAGTCTTTCCTGTCATGTATTATCCTTTTTGATTATATCTAAGATATTCTTGCCCAACTACCCCAAGTTCAAAAAAGTTTCCCTTATGATTCTTTTGAAAGTTTTGTAAATTCTTTTGGTTTATTTGTTTTATACTTGTTGGAATGTATAAAATGAAAGACCATAGATGATTTTTTATAAATACTAATTTATACAAAGACCTATTCAGAATATATTAAAGAGAAAATGGAAAATAAGTACCTGAGAATCTTTCTAGACAAGCTAATAACACGGGCTACCAATGGGAGGTAAACATTGGGCCAGGAGATGGAACAGAGCCTTCTAAGTGGAGTTTGCAGGTAAGCAAAATGTCCAGTGGCTTGTGCTTCTATAAATTAAGTTGGAACAAACTGAGACAATGCAAAGATAGACCCAAGCAAAGCATCACTAAGAGAATGAGTAGCTCTGAGCCCAGATAATGGTTATTTAAGATGAAAATAGCAAAGTTCCCAGGGCAAGTGAGGATAAACATCAATGCTTTTGTATGTGAGCCAGATAAATGTTTGACTTGGAAAAAAAATGAAGGGAGGTGGGGAAAGAATTTCAATTTGAACTTCAACTCAGCAACTTGTCGAATTGAATCTTTTTCCACAGATTCAGCATCAGAGAAGGGAATGAGGATGGAGTGTCTTTTCCCCAGAGCAGAATGTCAGTGGATCTTATTTCACAGGGTCTCTTCAAGTACACTTTAAACACAGGCTGTTTATACTGTGACCCTAGGAGCTTTGGGACATTCCCTACGGGCCTGGCATTCCCTGGGCCCAGTGTCAAAGTGGCACTGAGCAGAGCCAGGCAGCATACAGGGTAGAACTTGGAGAAAGGTCTTTTCAGGTCTAGGCTGTCTTTCTCTCAAAGCATACTTTAGACTTTCAGAGGGAAAGAGAGAGATCCACCAAAGAGTGAAGGAATCCCTTGCTTGTCAAAGCTTATATGCAGAGAGTGAGTTCTAGAACTAAATTAAATTTCATGGAACACATCCTGGCTTAAGAGCAGAGTTTCAAATCCTTCTTTCATACCCAGTCATGGGACTTGGGCCAGTTGTATGTACACAACTCAGTTACCAGCTGATCAGAAGGAACAAAAGTCTTTACTGTTGACATGTTTAATAATTAGAAGGAAAAGATTAAGCTTTTGTGGGGACTTTAATTCTTGTGTTTTTTTAGTTTATGTTATCACAAAATTAGTCCCTTCTTTCTAACTAAAAGTTGCAAATCATATGTCAAGGAGCACTGCAGTGAATTAAACTTTAAAAAAAAATGCCTTTAAATTTTATGGAAGGTTTTTGACAAATGAAATTCAAAGTGATAAACAACACAAATACTTTATGTATCATATTGTCTTTGTGCATGTCCATCAACAAACTGGAAAAAGTTACATGTCTCTGACTAGTGCATATGGACTCATGTTGACATTTGAAGAAACAACAACTCTGGTCTTTAACAGTCTTAATTTTATTAATTTTCAGTTCATTTATGCCAAGAACAGTTGAAAAGCACTCACTTGCTCTCTAAAAATCAACATGAAAATTACATTATGGAAGTTGGAGAGATGGTTCAGTGGTTAAGAGCCATCTGCTCACATAAAGGACCCAGCACCATGCCCAGCACCATGTTCAGCAGTTCACAATCACCTGCAACTCTAGTTCCAAGGATCTGCTACTCTCTTCTGGCTTCATTTGGTACTGCACTTATGTACACACACACACAAACACACACACACACACAAACACACACATACACACACACACACACACACACACACACACACACACACACGCACACACACGATTAAAATTAAAACCAGTTTTTAAAAAGAAAGCTGTATTATTCCTGATTCATAAGTGCATTTAATACTCAATATCCCATAGTTAATTAAACCTACCCCTGTTAAAATATTTAAATAATATAGTGGTGTTTATGATCTTTGGTTGGGTAGTACTGAAGATTTTCTCTACTCATCCCCTTTTCTTACATGATCTTCAGCCTTGTTAATGGGTACAAAATTAGCCTCAACTCATCTTCAGGGCACAGCACCAAGTCACTTTTGCTAAGGCAATGCTATCACACTTCTTCCAATCTGGTCCTGGTTGCAATTGCAGCTGTTGCTCCTATTTAAAAGCATTGTTTATAAAAAAAAAGATGGCTCAAACCTTATAATCCATTTTATTTTTATTCCACTTCATGAATTCAGTAAAAATTCACCAATGTTTTATATATGTAGATATAGGCTTAGAAACAAAAAAAATTGCACAAATCACTCATCAATTCTGTAAAGAACTCATGCCTTGAGACCCCAGTTTGCTGTGGAGCACAAGCTGTCCTCAAATTATTGATCCTTTTGTGTCAGCCTCCCTAGTGGGGTGCAGAGGGTAAAGTGTCATACTAGGTTAGCCCCCAGTATTACTGAGGATTTGATGATAACCGTTAATCAAGAGATCACACATAGTCAAAGAAGCTTTAGATTTTGGACCAATGAGACCTCACAGAGTAAGAGCACCTTCCATCAAGTCTGAGGACTGCATTCCATTTCCAAGGCACATAGAGTGGAAATAGAGAAATAGCTCTCTCAAGTTGTCCTCTTCCCTCCACATGCCCATCACCATGGCCTACCCTTCCCAGCAACCTACCCAAACTGAAATAAGTAAAAATGTAAACAAAACAAAGCAAAAACAGTAACTCCAAAGCAAATGAGAAAACTCTCATGTCTGGGGCAAGAAAAGTCTCCTTGTGAGTAAATGGAAGTAGATGATTCGTTTTAAAGGTATCATTCCCAGATACTACATAGAGGGGGGATATGTGGGAAATTGTGACTTACTGCTATGTAGAAGTCTAGCATTGAGTTGAAATAATCCAAATATTGTCAAAAGACACCAAAAGACAGACTGCCACCTACCAGCCACAACTTTCAGTTTTCAATTACTCATCGGTAGTTACAGGACTCCTGATACTGTTAGCTCCACCCCTTGGACAGGGATTAATTGCAGAACATGGAATGGGTTCCCTATAGAAATGTCTGGCTGATCATGTAACTCCTACTGATGAGGCCAAGACATTCTATGGTTTCATAAAATAAGCATATTTCATGGAGCAAAGCTCCCTACTGCAAATTTAAAATATACTTACCCAGTTATGCAGGTGAAAAGCCTTGCAGAAAGAGAGGAAATTGAACTGAAATGTGTTGGATGCTTGGATCAGGTGGAGGCAGCAGAGGAAGTCTGCTCATCCATTTGTAAGTACGACTGAACATCCTCACCTAGTTTTCACTCCATTTGTTTGCACATCTGTCAGTCGTGTCTATAGTGAGTCATTTAAATGGCAGTTGCAGCTGTTCTTCTTAAATTATTTGATGAAAGCATATAGAACACATGGATGACAAATTTTATTTTCTGTACGTTTAAAATTCTTCATTCAGATTGGAGCAGTTCCAATATCAGAAAGCTGACTGAGACCTCACTCCTAGCAACAGGCATGCAGAGCCTTTGGAGCTTCCTAGCAGAGAGGGAAGCTTTGTGATTAAGCATATCAAAGCCTGGCTTCCAGAAAGGGTAGGCTGCTCAGTCCTCCCTGCTCTGATTCGTTACTAGGATGATTTTATCATGGGAAGTGTTACTGTAAAGTAAAAAAAAAAGAAAAAAAAGTGCTCTCTCTGCTTCTGACTCCCTCTGCCCTGCCCCCATCTCCATTATACCACACCCCAGAAAGGTAAATCTTTGCTTAAAAAATTAAAAATAAGTAATAAAATAGATTTATACAGTCACATATGCAGAGCCTTTGCATGGCAGGATCTGTATTCCTTTTCATTGTTTATTTATTATTTATTTATTTATTTATTTATTTTCCTCCCCAAATTTAAAGAGCCTTGCCAAATTTAACTTTCTACTTTGGAGAGACATGAACACTCAAAAATTATGGTAATAAACAACTCTCTTATCTTCATTCTATTCAGTATCTTAAATAAATCTGCAAGGTCCACAGTGAAAGGATGCAATAAAGGTCTTGGCATTCAGTTCCCATGCTTCCAGCATTCCTTCAGAGGCCAGACCTAAGTGTCTAAGGCACACTGGTTCACATTATTTCTGTGAACTGCTGTAGCCTGCAGAGGCTGGGAGATGCTGAGAGATGCCTTTTGCAGTCCTTGATTCTCTCTCTCTCTCTCTCTCTCTGCACGTGTGTGTATGTATCTGTACTCACCATCCCTCTAGATTGACTAGTCAGGAAGCCCTCCTGTTTTTGCCTCCTCTGCACTATGTTTACAGGCAAATACCACTGTGGCCAGCATTTTTATGGATGCTGGGGGACTAAATATACCTTCTCATGCACATATGGCAAACAGTTAACTGACTGAGCCATCTCCCCAGCCCACACTGAAGACTTTCAAAGAAGAATTGTAAGGCAGGAGTCTTTTTCTGAAACACTTTCTGAAAATAATTCTTAGATAAACTTTCTGTAGAAATGTAGACTAGTATTTACTATTTTTTTAAACATGTCTTTTGTGTAAGAGTGTGTACATAGGGAGGTCAGAGGACAACTTGTAGGGCTCAGTGCTTCCTTCCACCAAGTGGGTTCCAGGCATCAAATTTAGGTCTTCAGACTTGGCCCCAAACACCTTTACTCACTAAGCTCTCTCCCAAGGCCAGTACTTCAGATTTTCAAAACATCTGTTCTATTTGTAGATCTTGTATTTCTTAAAACTTTATGAAATTATCACATATACATATTTACACATGGACCTGAGACCTTCAATTACCATGTTCTCTTTTGTCCCAGCTCACTAATTGCTCCTGTTATCAATCACATTTGAAGTAACAGTTTATCTTTCTCCATCCTTCCATGTTGAGCCTCTTTCCTCACACTTTGTTATCACTCTTACTAAGGAAAACAAAATTTTACATGTAAGCCAAACTTTACCAAAGTACATTCCAACAGATCGTTGTTTCATGGGAATACAATCTTCTAAAAACCAGGATTCTGTTTAAAAAGTATTTTGAATCATTCCAGGTTAAATAAAAGTTAACAGTGTCAGTGCAAAACACAGCCCTCACCTCAACAGGGGTAAGGGAGAGTCTCTTGTTAAGCCAGACATGAGTGACCATGGCCAGCGAACACAGACTCAAGCTGACCCAAATACCATGCTCCAGTGTGGACATGATTTCACGAAGATTTATAGTTACAGAATGAATAACAGCCCTAAATCAATGCACTTTCCAAGCATAGAGGTGACAGCATCTGACAGGCAGGTTTCAGCACTCTGGGGAAATCCCTGCTGTAGGTCTGGTATGCTGTCTAATGACAGTCATAACATTTAGGTTGGTGACAGATAGTAGCCTGGTAAGTTAGTTAGCATATTTTGAAACACTTGACCAGACAGTCACAAGGATCTTTGGTTTGACACAGAGGTGGACATTGAGTGACTACTAAGAGGTCTAAAAATAACCAAGGTAGTTTGGCTTTTGGTCTGCAGAACTCCAACTCTTTTCAAACACAGTTCTCATTAGGCAGTCAGCCTTGTGGAATCATTAACAGAGGTGTGGCTTTTTTCAATTCACAACACGTTTCTTTAAAATGGGATTTCTTAGAGCTTTTTTCCCCCCAGGCTTTTGCAATTACAAAACTCTAAGAAAGAGATACCATAAAGCATTCTTTTTTTTTTTAATTTCTTCAGAAAGCCTTTGTCAAGCATTTTCACATCTGAAGCCAGCCAAACTTCAGGGGCCTTGCATATCAGCTACATACTCTACCACCAGCCTTGTCTCCAGGCCAGAATGAATGGATTCAGAGTCCTGAAGGGCACTTGCTCCTCCTACTTGATGATGAGAGCACAATAAACCAGAGGGATATGTTTGTCTGTTTTGTTTGGCTCCATTTTCATCCCCTACATTCTGATGCTCATTTTGCAATATTTCCTTAGAGCCATGCCCTGTAATGACAGGGGAATGACATTGGAGAATAACATTGCACATTGCAGTAGTCTATGAAATTTAATGACAGAAGGCCATAGACACTGCATGTGAACTACATTCACATAGCAGACAAGAATGATATTTTTGCCTCTTGATCTGACTGGATTCCCAGTTATTTTGAGAGTCATGTTCTTGATGCTAGTCCACACACAGGTAGCAGAAAGAAGGATCTAGATACACCTGCAAGTACTGAAGATGCTGCCTGAACTTCAAGAGAAACTAAGGACACATGCTGAGGGATCAAGAAAACTCAAGGAGTAGGGAACACATTTTTCATCGCTGCTTTTACAAATGAAACTGCAATTCCCATAATAGAAATGTATGGATGCACAGCATTATTAGCACTTGGCCAATAGTGGCCAATGGGCTAAATAGCAAACAATCTATTGAGTTGTTTTGTTTAGTTTTCATTTGGTCATTCAAAGATTTTACTAACCTTCTTATATGAGATTGACCTTAAAAGTAGGTGATCTATTATGATTTTTGTCTGTCCATATAAGCAGCCTGCAAGGAATGAAAGAGACTCTTACTTTCCCCACCTTGGTTATTGAAATAATGGAATCCCCCAATTGGAATTTCTCTGAGCATCTCATGTTGGAGGAAGAAAAATGCTGGGAGCCAGTGCAAGCTAGAAGAGGAACTTGCCTCAGTGAAAGCAATTTGCATCTCTTGAGACCACTCTGGAGGAGAGATTGGAACTGAGACCATGGTGATGGGTGGGATGATACTTTTATGATGATTTTTTAGCCACGTACATAACTCTCTTCATCTATTAAAGCCTATACTTCCTGTTAGGATTCTAAACAAGGACATGGGGTTTGGAGATAAGGGTGGTCACCCATCCTCTTTGTTCCTCTTCCCAATGTAGCCACATTGAATAAGCTTCCCCTTACTGCTTTTCATTATTAACTGCATCTTTAACTGGACTTTGAGGATGATGGCCAATCCTGGCTTGTTGAGGAGATGTCAGGGCCTAGGCTCTGAGTCTAATTCCACAATATCCAAACTTGATGAATTACATGCTAAATCAGGGGTAATGTTGGTCATGGGATTTTCTTCTGTTTTGAAGTCATATTATCCTGGAAAGACTTTTACAGGAATCTAAAACGTGTTGGATGTGGGCTCATGCAGTCAATGTGAAAACTAATGTTCTCCCTGCCTACCTGACAGCTGTCTTTTCTAGAGCTGTGTTTTGCTTGATTTTAGGCTTCAATAAATTCCAGTGAGGTGGTTCAACAGTGTAGTTATTTTGAGGGTTCAGGAAGCAAGTACTCAGATGGCACTTTTGCTAAAAAGCATTGACTTCTTACTTAGGACCACAAGGTGAAGGTCTGACATCTATGCCTGCATGGTGTGTCTGTCTCATTCACTTTGGCTTATTTACTTAGCTCTACATGTTGGCATATTAATCACACAAGGATTGCCTGCCTAGCCTACCTCATTCCTCTTCAAGGTTGAAGGCACTAAGACAGGTCATTGTCTTAAACCTGTGTCTACCTTGGATTCCAGAAACAGGAGAACCTTGCATGGCACACCAACACTTCTCCAGTGGGTGGGAACTCAGCAATGAAATGAAGAAGCTGAACTATGGAGCAAAAGTTATTGCCTAAAAACCATCTTGTCCCCTCTAGCAATAAGAACTTCTTCAAAGGAGCAAAAACAGTGATGAGATAGATCACACTTAGGCCATGAAAGGATCATTATGCCCCCATCTTTCCTCTATTTAAACTTAGGACACAAGTCAGTATCCCAAAATCATACCCGAGCTCACTGGACACTTTCATTGCTTCTCTGCCCAATATGGCCACACTGAGTAAATACTGTCTCTAGTTTCATCATTGCCCACATCTTTAGCTGTCTCACTGGTCGGTAGGAGTAGCTGAGTCTAGTCTGTTAGGGCTCTTGGAGCCCAGGCTTTTAACCTAAAAACTCCATGTACAACCTGTTTTCTTGAATTAGGTGATTTATCTCGGTATTTATGCTGAGATATTTTGCAGATCCAATGAAACCCCAAGTGTTTGTCCTGGTGAAAATAGTCAGAGGTGAATTTAAGTTGATGAAGCATATGATGAGAAATGTGGATTCTGAAATATTTTTAACCTCGGCCTTCTTGTTTTCCAGTCCTCATAATTGGAACCAATGTAACAAACTGTTGTTTGGTAGTTGTCTTCAAGTGCCCTTTCTTAGTTAATAGCTAATAATGATTTGTAATTAGCAAATAATTTAAATGTAAATAGATTCTTCTGTGCTGCCTACCAACACTTGAAAACAATTTGTTCTCCTAAACAGCTCAGAAATTACCCAGGCAGTCTGGATGATACTTTTAATTTGTTTGGAGAAAGTATTCTTTGTGAGATGTACACAATGGAGGTTTATTCTTTCCTGAATTATAATGATTTGAAGCAATGGACTTCTGTGTAGGATATAAAAGTCATTGTTTAGCAGACACACAAGGAACAAACACTTTGGAAGAAAACTCTGTTTCAATAGGTGACGGGAGGTCTCAGAAAATTCTACAGCTTAGGAAGTAGATGAGCCTTCTCTGTTTCCCATGGCAGCATCAAATCAGAAGATGGAGAAAGCCAAGAAAGGGAAATACATTAGGAAACTATGAATCTGGATGAGAGCAATGGAACTTCTGGATGGGAGCTATTGAAGTCACTGAGTGATGTAGGAACCATGCAGCCATGCGGAGGGTGGGGCAGTGCCTGGAGACTTCATAAAGGGATTTGTTGATCCCTGTGTATGGATTGAACGGAGTGAAAAAGTGCAAGATGTTTCCATGACTGGGACCTGACTTTATGATTTGTCAAAGCCTTGACACCCACCACTGAAGGGACCTACAGCAAGATTGTTCAATTTTAAATTTGTCACAGACTTAGGAAGAGAAGCCCATATCCTACCAGTAGGAGGTTCATATTATTAAATTCACAGGCAAAAAAAATATTCTCATAGTTACATAGTAATAAAACAAATTTGGTGGAAATTGTGTATGTATGTATGTGTGTGTGTGTGTGTGTGTGTGTGTGTATACATCCATGCTTGCATGCGCGTGCACAGGGATGTAGATATGTGTGTGAGTGATATGCACTGATATACCCATATGTATATGTGAGGAGGCCAGAGGGTGATATTAGATGTCGTCTCTAATCACTCCCCACATAATCACTCCTTATATAGAGAGGCCAAGTCCCTCGTATGAACACTTTTAGCTCATATAACTACCCATCTCACTCCCATCATCATCCGTATCTACCTCCCAGGCACGGGGAGGATAACAGGTAGGCCTCCATGGCCAGCTGGCATTCATGTGGGTGCTGTGGATCGGAACTCTACTCATCATTCTTGTGCAGCAAGTGCTTTAAGTCTCTCCTTACCCAATAGGGAACATTTGACTGAATACCAGTCACACATGTGTACATGTATATTTACATAAATAACTGACTTATTCTAACATGCTTTGTATCATAAGTTTTTCTTTAATCATATGAGTTTTTCTCATGGCAGTTTCACTTTGTATGGATACTAGCATCTCTAGAACAAAGCTTAATATTAACAGTGGTATGGTGGTTGGCCTTATCATTGGCTCAGGCATTAATGTAAAATTCTCTGTAGTGAGATGGCTATAAAATTTGCCCTGTTGGCAGGAAAATCTGATAATTTTCAAATGAAGCGTCATTGAGATGTGTCAAATATACATGTATATACAGAAATATTAATGATTCTTAGATTATTAATGTGATAAAATGTTAGACAGTTTTACTTCTTGATGTTTGGAACAGTTTAAATGACACTATTGTTATTTACTATTAAAAGTTTTGGTAGATTGATTTTAGTATGAAGTCACTTAGGCTGAGATACTAACTTCTTAACAAATTTCTTTTTCTCCCACAGAAATGTTCAACAGAAATGCTCTGGTTATAACTCCTGGGACATGTGTCCATCTAAACATAGTTTTCACATATTTGTAAACAATTCATAAAATTGGCTCTTGCTTGTTTCCTAAAGTGTCTTTAAAGTCCATGGTTGTCATTCCATGAAAATTCATGCCTAGTTGATTGGCACTTTTTCCACTTCTTTCCCACCCTCTCTCCATCACCATCTGCTAATCCCTTAATTAGATTAGCTGATGTTCTGCTTAATAAAATAGCATCCTTAATTTTTTAGTATATTAATTTTGTTTTTTAACATAGATGCATTAACTTGTTTCTTCCTTTCTTCAACTTTTAATTTCGCATTTAGATCATAACTTCTTTATACATTTTAATGCATGTGTTTTGTTTGCTTGTTTATGTCTGTTTTTATGTTTTATTTTTATTAGTTCTTTGACAGTTTTATATACCATGCCTTGATCATATTCACCCTTCCCTAACTCCTCATGGATTCACACACTACTTATACAACTCTGTATCCTATTTTTAATAGTCCCTAAAGACCAATGTGTGCAGCAGGAATATTCTTGTATGGGTGGTCTTCCACTGGAAGCTGGAAGATATATACATGTATACATGATATATGTATTACAATGGAAATGTATTACATTGGTTTACGATTAATACCAGCTGGATATTCTAATGATGGCTGCCTATGTGCTGGAGAAGCAGAGAACCAGGAGCATCTCATAGCATAAAACCAGACGCCTCATCATTTACAATCCAGAACTGAAGCCTGGAAGTTCCTGGACAACCACTGGTATCCAGTCCTCACTGGAAACCAAAGAAGCTGAAGTCTGAGGCCCCAAGGGTGATAGCACCAGCAACAGATACACTCACACGGGAAGAAGTAAAGCAGGCAGATGACATTGCTTTTTCTTTAGATCTCTTTATGTCTGGGATGGCTCTTAAAAGGTGCTACCCCTACATAGGTATGTTTTTCCTCCTTATTTCAGATCCTGAAAACATCCTCAGAGACACAACCAGGGGTTGTCGCTGAAGCGGTAAAATCCTGTTGACAAGATGAAGCATTGCAGGGCCTTCAGCATGGTCCAGCAGGCAAAGCAGTGGACACCAAGCCTCAGGATTTGAGTTCAATCCCTGGGACCCACATGGTGGAAGAAAAGAACCAATTCTCAGAGTTTATCCTCTACATACACAAATAAATACATTATGTAACAAAATTTTATGAAAGAAGAGCCATCACAAGTATTATTTTCATTAGTAATATTTTATCAATATTCTTCATTAGGTAAAATTTTGTCTTTCATTTAAGAGTTGCCTAAAGGAGAATGTTTTAACTCTTCCATAGACAGTTAAACATTTAAATTATATCAGTTTTAAATTTCATTGCATTATGGTTAGGAAATGTAGAAAGAATGTTTATCTTCTCACTAAATTCATATTAGCCCAGAGGATGGCTCAATTGGCCAAGCACTTGCCCTGTGACATCAATGACCTGAGTTCTACCTTGAAAACCCACATAAACATAGTGGGTATACTGCTATGTGATATTTTGATCATGTTCTGACAAATAAAGCTTGCTTAGAGTCAAAGGACAGAGTTAACCACTAGCCAACCAAAATTAACCCCAAAAGTTCTGGAAGACTGAAAACAGATAGGACAGGAAGTAGTAAGGTGGGGCAGAGAGGAGGAGAGGAATCTGGCTCTAGGTCTGAAGGAAGGAACGGAGCAGGTAGGGAGGAATGGTGGCTTCTCTGCTCCTGTAATCTTTCAGGCTCTTACCCCAATATCTGACTCCTGAATTTTTATTGATAAAGAATAATTAGAGTAACGCTTCAGTATGCTAGCATACACCTGTAATCCCAATGCTGAAGAGGTAAAAGACAGGAGCATCTCTGGGGTTTGATGTTCAGTCTTTTTAGCCTAACCAATGAGGTCTAGGCCCATAAGAGATTCCTTCTCAAAGGAAGTATATGTCAGGGAATAGTACTTGAAGTCAGCCTTCACAAGCATGCTCACACATGTGTATCACATAAACATGAAAGTGACTTTATAAAAATGGGTATGTTGAGTCTCTAATCAGAATTTGAAGGTATTGAGGTTTGGAGGGCAATTCATTTTAGGTATGGTGGGCAGGGGGTCTATTTGATGGGACCTGTGCTCTGGTAAGAAGCAACAAAAAAAAAACAAGTTCTGTCTCCCTGTCTTGCCATTGTCCACCAAAAAGTGATCATATACACATGAGGAAGATCCCTGCCAAGAAGTAAATTGCCTGGCATTTACGATTTTCAGATAAGTCTTCACTGCAGTGAGACAGGACCTCAAAAACAAACAAACAAACAAATAAAATGAGAGAAGTAAGGAAGGAAAGAAGGAAGGAAGGGAGGAAGGAAGAAAGGAAG
>CABHPH010120483.1:13560-45555 GCA_902168325.1 Peromyscus nudipes
AGGAAGGAAGGAAGGAAGGAAGGAAGGAAGGAAGGAAGGAAGGAAGGAAGACAGGCCATCTTATCCAAGTATACACTAAACAGACATGGAGCCTACTGACACGTCTTTCCCAGTCTCCAGAACTTGAATATTCTCATTTTTGTTGTTTATTAGTAACCTAATCTGTGGTGTTTTGTTTCATCAGATGAGATGATCTAGGACACATCCCCAGAAGGTCTTTCCTCTAAATTCAAGGCTCTTGTTTCAATGACCCTTTAAAAATAACAGCAGCAGCAAATGCAGTATTAGCATTCATTGAAAATGTAGTTTATACCAATCACCCACTTTTCTGGTGTTTTTCAAGAATTTTCAACTATCTACCTTATATGTGAAGTACTGAGACATCTCCCCACAAAGAAATTAAGTGATTTGTTCTTGAGAAGATCTAAAGAGATCTTGATTCTGACACATATCCATGCTCTTTTTCACCATGTCCTTCTCCTTGCCTTTTCTTGCATGATTTATTAGTTTCTTATATTGGCAACTAATCTAATTCATAATCTTCATATCCAAATGATTCTTTTCAGTTACCTCTTTCCTTCTCCTTTCATTACAATTATGATGATCATGATGGTTGTTTTTGTTATTGTTGTTCCTCTGGGATGCTCTCATAGATATTCATCCTCACTTCTATGCCTTTGGACATGATGTTCTCATTGTAATAATTTCCATCTTTAGTGTTACTTTTCCTACTAAAGTCCTGCTCTATTTCCTCTGCTAACTAAGATGCAAATGAGAATTCCCTCTGCTGTTTTCAAAATGCTTTGGGCCTGTCTTTTTGTAATAGGTGCTCAGTGTCTAACAATTGTTCATCAAATATACCACACCAGTGGAGTGTATCCTCAGTGATACAAGAGACAGTCTATACTGTCATTGCCTTCTAACCTCACATATCATTGATGAAGGGCAATGAAAACTCAAATAATTTTTTGAATGGAATAATGAATGAGTACATGGATGGAGGGAACTTTTAAATGTAATCTATTACAACAAATGCTCATTAGAATTGGTCTATTTTCCTGACAAAATTTAGAATATACTTGGCAGGTAAATTTATGGATTGGTATTTTAAAATTATATATCAGATACTATTCCCAGCTTTATGGATAACTTACTACATTTCATTCCTATAAAAGCTTTATAAAATAAACACTGCTACCATTCCTATTTAAAGATTAGAAACTGGGGATATATCATTCACATGTTGTGCAGAAAGTCAAAGAGAACAAATGGCAAAGCTGTACTGAAGTTTGAGTTTTGTCTTGACATTGCACCAAACAAGAAAAGGGCAATCATATGTCTACCATTACAAAATGCTGTCAATCAAGTATTGCTCTGGTTCACAAATTCTTTAACTTCATGACTCTAAGGAAGGACCAAAATGTGTGAAGGTCACTAGCACCTTTAACTCAATCTTTATGTCTTTTTCATGATCACATGCTTCTTTGGACTCTCTGTCTTGGTCCACATACACTTAGTGTCACATCATTGTTGCTAACTCACTTACATCTGTCCTTATTTAGTCATGAAAACATGTCAACAAATGATACAGGGTGTAACTCAGTTGGTAGAGTACCTGCCTAATATGTATGATAGCATTGGCTCAATCCTTAGAACCACATAAGCTAGGGTCTTGGTGCAAGCCTGTAATTTTGGTCCTAGAAAGATAGAGTCAAGAAGATCAGAAGTTCAATGACATTGTCAGCTATAAAACAAGTTCAGGTCATCCAGAGCTACCTGAGACAATTTCTCAGAAGAGAGGCTGGTGTGTGTGGCGGTGGTAGCAAGTTCTTTAGTCATTGTTAAAGTTCTCATTTCTATGTAAATATTTCATTTATGAGAGAAATATCCACAGGAACCATTTGAGTGTTTCAAACAGAGACACAGGAGGCCATGAATAAGTACACATATATTGAAGCAGTGTATAAAGTGCCCCAGATCCTAAGGAACATGAAAAGTAGTAAGCTAGTACATAACATTAGCACCAAAACTTTTCATTTATATCATACTCTGGTTTAAAATACTCCTATGTGAATGACTAAATGCTAATGGAAGCATACTGAACAGAAAGTGAAGGAGTCCTACAAAATATAAAGCAAGAATTAATTCAAACATTTAGTGAAATGAGAAGCAGGCAAAAGACATTTTTGAGAATATCTGTCCTTTTCCCAACATTTATTTCATTCTTTGCTATTGTAATCTTTGCATTATCATTTTCTTGTGATTTTTGGATTTTTTCCTATACTATATGGCAGGTTATTTGTCTGCATTTCATTGTGACACATGATTGAGCTGTAAATTCAAGAACAAGTACCGGAGTTGGCATCTATCACCAACTTCTAGGAGCTTTTGAATTTGGATTTTATGTAGTTAATTACTACCGTGTGTCAGATGGTTTTCTCACATCGATTGGCATTAATTTTAAAAAATTTTATATTTAACAAGGTAGACTTCACAAGTTAAGTGGATGCCAATTAACCTAAAAATCTGAACTGACTTTGATATGCAAGTCATTGCTATCAAATTAGCATTCTCTACAGATTTAGTAGATAGCTGTCACCACAATGGAACCTAGGCATCAATTTTAAGCAATTTATTTTTTTAAGTTTATAATATTAGTTTGATTGTGATTATATATCCCAAATTTATATAATTTTGTGTCAATTACTGAAGAACTGGATGAATTTTGTATATTATTACATTTTAATCATCTTTATAATTAACATTTAATTTGTATCTTTTTTTCCTTTCCATCCATGGAATGCATTTCTTTGAGTTTGTCACACGTATTTTAAGCAATTTGCCTGCCAATTAAATGACATTTTATTTTTCTAAGTGAATTGACTTTTGGGGAGGTGGGCCCTGGAGATTAAAGTCCTGTGTTAATAAGAAGAGCTTCCACCCACACAACTCACATGTCTGCTTTGCTTTTTTTTTTTTTATACCATGGACCATAACTTTTCTGAAACAAAGGCTAATGTTTCAAAACCCAATTTTAAAATAATTGATGATGCTGTTTTGGCATTTCTGATATGAACCCTACCCTTTAGGACATAGTCCAGTAGATCAGTGTATGGAGTTATCTGTAAAACAAGAGAAAAGGATTTATAGGTTTTGACTGTCTGCACAAAAAAGAAAAGCTGAGCTATGCAGAGGATATTCTGTGTTTGCACTGGAAAAACACGAGACGATCACTGACCATTACAGTCACTCCTCTCATTTTCTCTCTTGTACTCATTTCAGTTTTTTTCAATAAATTTGGAATGATTTTACTTGAATGATAATACCATAGAAGATTCATTATTATAAACTGTTACCTTAATGGGCAAATTAGATATTTTTTAACTTTCATTAGCAAGGAGAAATATGTAACCAGAAGTTAGTAGCAGAAGTACTTATATGTAGTTAGTTCTACGTGAAATGAAGGAGAGATTAAAGACTGTTCTGTGTGAGTATCCTTTGTATGATATGTAGATGTAGACAACTCCTGGTGTCATGCTCCAGCACAGAACTTCTACATATGCATCATGACAGTGCTTTAGGGAATAAATACTGCAGAGAAGTTCAAGGAGAGAATTTCCAATTACATTTATGACTACAAAAACATGTATTAAATGAAACAGTATTTCCAGAGCTTCCCTCTCCCTGGGATAAACTGGCCTATCAACATACTTTTGTTCTATCAGATTCATACTGTTTGAGGGTAGTCTCATTTATCCAAATGATTTTTAGCAGATCTACAGAGAGGTTTTGGAAATTCACTAATCTCACTCAAGTTATAAGATATAGAAAAGGGATGTTAGCCCATTCTTCTGAGGTAGTATAGTGGTGACTTAGCCATTATTACTGTAAGTCCATGGATCCCTCTGTACATGGGATCTTGTACATGGGATCTTTAATTAATATATCCATCACTACTCAAAAGAACATGCTCCATTGTCTTTTATCTTTCTGTCTTGACCACATATATCCAGTCCATCATGTCAAAATTACGTTTGAATTACAACAAAAATTAGGTCATAATTTTCTTTACTGAACATAGTCTAATTTATCTCTTCATCTTAAGAACTATATATGTATATAAATGTATTTATGATGAATATATGTACTTGAGTACACATTCACATTATGAATTTTAGTTCAATTATTTGATTGTGAATAAACAACATGAAGCTACCTGAATTTTCTCCTTTCTCCTTCTTTCCACCTAGTAACAGTACAAAGCGGACATTAAACAAGGAAATGAAAGTTGATGGAAACAAACTTTCTAATTAATTAACAGATCTTTTAAAAACCTTTTAAGTATTGGTAGTATTTATTCTTTAAAGCTAATAGTCCTCATTTCTAGAAGCTTCTGCTAATGCTGTTTGCATGGCAGAGAAGAGTCCAGGGGATGGGATTAGAGTGGTCATTTGCTCAGTGCTTTAGTATAGCTCATTGTGACTGAGTGGGTGACCATGGTCTATGTAGAAATAAAAATAGTTGCCTTAGATCATGTTGTAATTATTGAATACTAATTTATAAACATTTTACTTTTTAGTAAAATTCTTCTTAGGAAATGGTGAAAGATACCTAAGGGCATGATTAGGGGATTCAAATAAATTTAAGTGGCTTGAAATACATATATATATGTATATACATATATATATATTCACTGTGATATATTGCATATTATTAAAATGAGGGTAAGTTTCTCTATTTCCAACTGAAAATATGTATCAAACAATAACCCCATATTGTTCATATGAATAAAAATACCCTCGGTGCACAGCAGTTTTAAATGAAAAGCAAGCCAAGTGTTCCAATGCAACAGAAAACACAATTTTCATATAAGCTGATGACCTTACTGAGCGCTGATCACATCTTTCTATCCTAAAAGATTTGGGAACAAAAGCCACATCAAAATTTTGACTGTCTAGAATTCCATGCCAAGGTTTCAAATGAGATAAGGTCTCATTTTTTGATGTGAAATACTTGCCCAGTTTGGATGAATATAGTTGCTTTAAGGACAAATAGAAAATCCAATAAGGTAAATATTTGTTTTGCATGTAAAAGCAGCATCTCTAAGGGGATCAGATATTTGTATTCTTAATCTGTAGATGATATGACAACTTGAGAGGAAGAGAAACATATATCAAAAGACAGATATTCAGGCACAATGAAAAAGTGATGTAGGTTAAAAGCATTGGCAGAGAGAGCTCAGGAAAAGGTCTCAGGAGGCCTGTACTCCAAGAAGGCTCAAAGCTACGTAGATTTAGACAGAATGGGAAATCTAGACATGGTCAGGTGCTGTTCATACCAGGAAAAATGTAACAAAGAAAATAGGTTCCAGAAAACAAATAGATACCTATCAATATGTTCAAAAGGCTGCAGAATGTAAGTCAGTTTGAAGAATGATGCCCTAGCATACACAAGGCCCTGGGTTCAGTCTCCTGCAGTGCATACACTAAGTAGTGACACATGCCAATAATCCTAGCACTCAGGAGGTGGAAACAGGAGGATCAGAAGTTCAAGGTCATCATCAGTTACATAAAGGATTTGAGCTGCATGAGACCTTATCTCAAGGCAAACAAACAAACAAAAACAAAATAAAGCAGGCCTCATTCAAACCCACCATCCATTCAAGAGTGAATGCCTTAACAAATTCAAACAGACCTGCTAGGGAAACGAAGAGTGAATTTACTCTTATTAAACAGCAGCGTCCTGGTTTGTTGGGACACAGGTGGTTCAGAGTTGTGCTGGGACAGTCCTGAGCATATTACAGTCACCTTCTACTGACTGTTATAGTCCCTTTTAGTGTACACACAAACGTGGCTGAGGAGAAAAAGTTAACTTTCTAAAATTGACATTCTAAAGAACACAGCAAGATAAAATTAATTGATTTGAATTCTTAGTATACTAGTAACAACAGGGTAACAGTTTGGTCTCATAGATATTATCCGCACATTGATGTATCAAGAAAACTCAAAGGAGCACTAAGAGGAAAATGATGCAATCTGAGCCAAATACAAAAGCAAACAAGCAAGCAAACAAAAAACAACTTCTCAGACCTCTACAGTAAATAAATGTTTGATGTTTTTTCTAGATATGGTAAGTTCCATTTTCAATGCATAATTTTATCTTGATTTGAACTGAAATATAATAAAATAATACATTTTCACAGATGATGTGTTTCTTAGTGTGAAGTTTGGTTAGTATTAGTTATGCCCTTATTTTGGGAAACACAGAATGCCATTTGGAAAAGTTAAGCTAGAATTTCTTCAAAATATTCATCTGTGATGTTTTTACTAAATGCTTGCTTTTCTAAAGTTGGCTTTTGAAATCAGGCACTATGCTACATGGCCATGTAAATCATTTTGAGAAATGATTTTTGACCATATCTCTCTATTTATACCACAAGACTTTCACTTCTCTGAGCACTAGAGAGATGATAACTAATAGGGAGGGCTCACCTTTGAGCAACTTGGAGCCTATTTTTAAAGTAGTATTGATGGCATCAGTGTGGTGAGAGGTTGTTGGATCATGGTGCTTATGGAAAGGTCAGAGAAGTAAGTTTCCTCCCTTTATTGTGGGTTCAAGGTATTAAACTCAGGTTGTCAGGCTCTCATGGCAAGTTCTTTCACCAGCTGACTCTTTTGTCCCTTAGAAACCAAATTTAATATGATCTGGAAAGTGTTTGCAAGTTTTCCACAAGGAAACATAGTAATAAACTGAAAAACATTTATATTAGAATAATTTCAGAAGGGTACACTTCGATTGACTTCAAAGGAATCAGCAAAAGTTGACTGTTTAAGAAAAGAAACCCAATTTCAAGAATGCAGAAAGACATAGGAATATTTAAATGTCAAAAGGGAACTGTGTGTGTGAGAGAGAGAAGAAAAGAGAAAAGAAAAGTTACTACATTTGAGCCAAAACATCTTGAAGGGTATCTTGATTAGGGAAGATGGGATTGGGGCAATTCAGTTTGGGGTCAATCATTTCACTTCAATAGCTGTCTGTCTCCAGGATCAAAAAAGACCCCTATGCCAACAGCATAATTCAACATACTGAAAAAAAAGGAGTAACTATGATTTCTACTGATTTTACATTGAGTTTTTATGTAATAAATTATTTATACATAAGACTGTTGAAACTTTTGAACAGAAACTTTACCAAGACAACAATAGCAAACTGCTACACACAAAGATACGAAAAATATTCAGATTGCTCTTTATATACATAGCAACTTCAAGGTACAACAGTGAAAATGTTTGCTGACAATCACATGCGTTGGTAATTTCTTTCTTTCTTTCTTTCTTTCTTTCTTTCTTTCTTTCTTTCTTTCTTTCTTTCTTTCTTTCTTTCTTTCATTCATTCTTTTTTTGGCTTTTGAGACAGGGTTTCTCTGTGTAACTTTGTGCCTTTTCTGGATCTCTCTCTGTAGACCAGGCTGGCCTCGAACTCACAAAGATCCACCTGCCTCTGTCTCCCGAGTGCTGGGATTAAAGGCGTGCACCCCAGAAATGGGGGGGAGGGAGAGCTGTCATTAAATGGATGCTATCATAAACATAAGAAGTGAATGGAGGAAAAAGGAGAGAACAATTCATTAAGTATACTCCCATTTTTACAGGGCATAACTAAAAATAATACCAGGTGTTACCAATTAGAATAGTGATTAACTTTAGGAGGAAGTAATGGGTTGCCAGCATGTATGGGCTTCCAAAGGTAAAAGATGATCTGCCTTTGATGTGAGCCCTGGCTCCTGGATATGTTTACCTTAAAATTTGTACATTTTTAAAGTCTTTGTTTCTTGGAAATTTTATACTTAAGTACATTGTATTTATCTAATTTTTACTCCCCCATCTCCTCCTGCACCTCTCTTTATAGCCTCCTCTTGAATTCATTAACTATACTTCTACAATTATATATGTGACATATAAATATATAATGTATATAACTAATACACATCCCACTGCATCCAATTAGTGTTACTCACATATATGTATGTGTGTTTATGGCTGACTATTTAGGATTTGATAATCTAACAGGAGCTTATCCCTAGAGAAAATTTATTATTCCTCTCTGGTAGCCATTCATTTTCTGTGGCTTTCTGTCCAGGAGTATGGCTTTGTGAAATATTTGTTTCTGTTTTGCATAGACAACTGTATTATTGAGATTTCATGGGTACAACATCCCTTTCCTGTCTACAAGACACTTTCTTGAAGCAGATATCCTGGTCCTATGGCTCTTATAATTTTTCTACCCCTCGCCTTGATGTTCTACTCTCATATATTTGATACTTCAAGTAAAGGTCTCCTGAAAAAATGCAAACATCATCTCACCCTCTTATCAGCAGTTTTACTTTCCATGATAACACCTAGACATGGTCAATCTCAGATTGGAAACACTTAAAAAAATACAAATAAGTAACTTATGTGCCACAAGTAGTTCATTGTTCTGAGCAGCATTATGAAACCTCAAGCTGCTTCTCTCTGTTCTTTCTTAGTAAGTCAATCATCCCTGACAATCATGTTCAGTGTATCCATGCTGTAAAGAATATTTGAATTTTGAAATGTTCACCTTGTTTATCTGATCAACCATCACATGATTATACCTTAGCTTCAAGTAACCCTTGTATGGTCTCTAATGCTCTCTTAGTGTTCAATGTTCAATGCTCAACATGGTTACAATGCTATGCCACAAAGTCTAGCTAATACAGCTTTCTTCATCTCAGTACATAGGAATTACATTATTCCACATCATCACAAGAAAAATATAAGTGTAATATAAAGAGATATTTAGAGAAATATACCACATTCACATGACTTTCAGTGTATTTTTATAATTGGTCTGCTACCTCTTTATTTACTATTGTAAATCTTTTACTATGCCTAATTAATGAATTATTTTATCATATTATTTATATAAAGGAAAAAACATAATGTGTATAGAGTTTGATATTATTTTTCAATTACAGGAATTCATGGATATATAACAAGGAAGATCTGAGAATTTCTTTCATAGATAAGGAAACACTATAGCACATATTATATACAGAAATTAAAATTGGTTTACAGGGCATTGATGTTTACAATTTTCCTTTAAAATACTTCTAACTGTCTACCCATGAAAATTTACAGTGTTCTCCAGTAGTTTAATAAAAGCACAGAATACACAACATCCAATGCCATATGGGCTAATATATACTATTTTAAGAAGGCAAAGAACCATATGAACTTTCTTGCATATCTGATTAGCATTCACATAGCAACATGATGTCATAGGTGATTGTACAGATTCCAGAGTGGGAATCCATGGGTAAATTACTCAGCCCTATCAATTACTAACCATGTGATATTTAGCTCACTGCATCTCAAATTTATGTTTTATAAGATGGGATTAAAAAAGATATGATGTTATATGCCTTCAATCCCAGCACTAGGGAGGCAGAGGCTGGTGGATCTTAGTGAGTTTGAGGCCAGCCTGGTCTACAAAGCAAGTTCTAGGATAGCCAGAGCTGTTATACAGAGAAACACTATCTTAGAAAACAAACAATAACAACAACAAAAAAACTAGTTAGTCATAGTAACACTGCAAGAATTACTTGAGTTGATGTGTTCCTTGTATGCACATGTCAGCTACTAAGTAATAATATTATTTGTGGTATTATCTGCCATATACAGCATATGTAGTTAATCCTAGCAACTACTTTTAGAAAGAATTATTGCCATCCCTATTTTATTCCCTGGAACTGGAGTTACAGATGACTGTGAGCTTCTGGACATATGTACTGGGAACTCAGCTTTCATCCTCGGTAAAAGCAACACATCCTCATAACCACTTACCTGTCTCTCCAACCCAGATACCCCTTATATTAAAATTGAAAATGAGGCTGAAGATAAGGCATTTACTTCTTAATTGTTTCTGCTAAGTCTTCTAACTTCTAGTCTGGTGTGGATAGACAATCCTGTCTTTGGTAAGATTTCAGCTCTAGGCTCCACCACTCCCTTCCATTCCACTGGAGAAATGCTAAGGGCATCTGATGGAGCCTTGCAGAGATCACTGGGAAGAGATTTGTACTCCGGGTAATGCAAATAGAAAGAGATTATCACCCCAGTTGACATCATAACCTCTTGCATTCATGAGAGGCAATTCCAGTCTATAACACTACATTGTTGAAGAATCTTATTCTGGGATAAATTTATTATGGTGTTTGTAGGAAAAGCGCTATTCCAAGTCAGTCTCTATTGAACCATCTAATGATAAAATCACATAGCTTTTGAGGTTTAGAGATTTTTTCCACTCCTAGAGCTTGCACAGCACTTAATTGGCACTTAACCTAATATAGAATGTATCAAAAATTAAGTAGGCATTAATTAGGAACACAAAATGTGAAGTAGCCTTAAAAAGTTAATTATCAAATTGGTAGAGCTATCTGTCAGCAGACTCACATAAGCACCCCATTAAAGTGGTTTCATTTTTTAAAATGTAATATGTTTCTTAGGATGTGATTACACACACAATGTATGGTTGTAATTTTGAGTTAATTGCATAGTAGCTAGATTAACTTTTACATCATTACACTTTAATCAGTGTTTTTCATGATTAACGTTCATTTACATTCGGAGCTTCTGAGCTCTTCTTTGCATTGTCTGCTCCCCTTTCCTTATGCTATGTACTGATTTAACCTACCACCAGTCAAAGCTCTCTGAGGATGAACCTCTGCATTTTCCCACTTTAGGAGCCATGGAAATGTGCCATGAAGCCACCATGGTGAGAGAGTCTCTAACATCATGTGATACTAAAGAGCACCATTACCTCTATCATAGAAGAGAGGGAAGATGTTAGCTGGGGGAAATCACAGCATGTCGTCCAAGTGGTAAGAGTCTCCATCATTTAGACTTCGGTTTTTGTGAAGATTTAACTTTGAGAGGAAAAGAGAGATTTCAACAACATAGAACACACCAAGAGCTTTGGTGAAAAAAGTCAATTTAAAAAACAAACAAACATGTAACTATTAATAAATGTACCTGTCTACTGAGAAAGAAGTTCCTTATACAATAATATCATAGGCTGTTGCTGAGATGAATGCACCAGTAAGAATTAGGGAGTGTTCTTTTTTTAAATTGCCTTTATTAGTAGAATAACATATGTAATAATCTTTTCTGTTTTTATTTTCTCTGAGGCAGGGTCTCATGTATTCCAGATGGCCTCGAGCTGGCTACATATCCAAGGGTGATATTAAACTTTTGGTCCTCCTGTGCCCACCCTCTGAGGGCTGGGATTACAGGAATGCCCCACCACACTTGGTTTGATGTGGTGTTGGGGACTGAACTCACTGCTTAGTACATGCTGGACGAGCACTCTACCGACTGAGTCATACCCGCAGCTCCCAAACAGTAATAAAAAATTATGAAATATGTGTTATGATGCAATGTGTTATCAAATACTAAAATATTCTGCTCTTCTCTGTCTTCCAAACCTTTTTTCTTTTTCTTTTTTCTTTCTTTCTTTCTTTTTTTTTTTTTGAGACTGTATTTTGTGATGTAACCCAGGTTTTCTGGAAACTGGGACTATAGACCCATGCCATGGTTCTGGGATCATCGGCACTTTTAAACTCTGCTTATTCAGTTGCTACTTTCATCTAGGATTGGAATAATCTGTGGACACTTTCCCATTAACTTTAATTCAAGGCAATATTACTGTTGAATTATGCAACTATTTGGTTATACGTGTTTGTATATACCTGCTCTTTTACCATTTCCTTTGACCTCCTTTCCTTCTTATCTCTCATGTTACCCATTTGGATTCATTTTATTTTTCTTTAAAAAAAAATTTGTGTTAGGATTTAGTATTAAACTCTCTCAGATTTTGTTTGTCTGAAATGTCTCTCCACCACCTCCCAGAAAGACTGTAAAAACCAGAAGAGCAGAAAGTCTACTATGAGATTGCAACTCCAAGAAATGTCAGGACATTACATCCATGAAGTCTCAACACGTCTGCTTGGAGACTGGAAGAAGGAGGACATCAATAGTTATACTACCAGGGAAGGGGGGAACCTGTCAGGGGCCAGCTATACAACTATAGGCAACTAAATTCTGAGAGTGGGATACGTAGTCTTTATTTTTATTATGGTATTTATCTTAAAGTTCTTAGTTAACTGCTTATTTCTTATCATCTGTAAAATCTAATTTTTTTGTGATTATGGGTATTTTCTAGTGCTTGTAAAAGTTGAGCCATTATTCCCGTAATCTCTTACTTAAAATACTTTGCTTTACTGTTGGTTCTGAGACCTCTGTTTTTCTATGGTCTATTCTAATATAGCCACTGGTATCTTAGTTGATGTCTGCAGGACGTGCCTACAGAATGTGAGACTAGAATTCTGTGAATTTGAGGTAGCTGGTTAAACACGATTTCTGGGTATATCTGTGAGTTCATGGACTGAGTGAAGAAGGCCCATGGTCAGCAGTGTGGATCAGCACTATCTGTTCTCACTCAAGTCTCAGAGACAATAGCAACAGGGAAGCAGAGGAAAGGAAGTCTTCTTTCTCTTGTCTTGAGAAGGGACATCCACCCTCTCTCCTATACAACAATGCCTTTACTTCTCAAGCCTTGGACACAAATGGAAATATACTAGGCTTCTGTTCAATTTCTCCAGTGAAATGTCCTGCTGTGGGATGTCCTATATATTGTAAATATATGTTGCTATGATTGATTGATTGGTCAGTAGTCAGACAGGAAGTATGGAATAGGTGGGACAAAGAGAGAAGAGAGACTGGGAGGTGGAAGCCAAGAGGAGACTCCAGCCTGCCATCCAGGGAGCAACATTTAAAGGCAACAGGTAAAGCCATGGAACACATGGTGACATATAGATTAACAGAAATGGGTGGAGTATAAGTGTAAGAGCTAGACAACGGTAGGCCTGAGCTAATGACCGAGTAGTTTAAATAATATAAGCTTCTGTGTGTTTATTTTATAAGTGGTCTACGGGACTGCCAGGGCTTGGCAGGACCCGGAGAGAAAAAAATCTAGCTACAATTTCCTACCATTTTTTAAAAAAAAAATAATTGTCCTTTAGGGTTGAATTCCTTGGACACTATTACAGAACACTATTATCAGCCATATGGGTGGTAAGAATTGTATCTAGGTCCTCTGCAAGAATAGTAAGTACTCTTAACTAGTGTGCCATTCACCAGTCCCTTTCTTCCCATTTAAAAATAAATCATTTTCTGACATTTTGGGGTGATAATAGGTCAAGAAAAATTTACTTCACCATAAAATCCTCTTTCATGCCTTCAAATTAATCAAAACCCTATCTTTATACTTCAGAGAACTGTCTCTTTTGCTTTCCAACACATTAATCAGATAGAAAATCTGATTCACCATTTTGTGTGTGTGTGTGTGTGTGTGTGTGTGTGTGTGTGTGTGTAAATGCTTCCTTGAAATGTAGCTTCAGCAGGTGGTTGATCTATCCCCTTAGGCTCCTTTCATGTAGTGATTAAATAACTGTAGATCCCAACAGATACTGCTTGGCTGGCAAAGCCTGAAGGAGCTCCTATCCTGATGGGCCAAATCCTGATCTTGGTCATCTTTGCCCCTTATTATCCCTCACCTTTTCCCATTTGATTAAATTTCTAGGCTAGCATTCACAGTTGACTGGGCCTTCCCACATCAATAAATAATCAAGAAAATGATCTTTCAAGCCTGCTTACAAGCCAGTCTGAAGGTAGCATTTCCTCAATTGACGTTCTCTTTTCTTGGATACTCTAGCTTGTGTCAAACTGACAAAAACCTAAGCAGCACACTGATCAAATTCCAGTCTTCACTGGTGGCAGTGGTCTTTGAACCTGGTCAACAGCCAAATAACCATGATGTAAAATAATTTGAGAGCAGCATATTAACTCTTACCAAAATTTAAACATGCTTGCTGTAATTCAGAATATTATTCTCCTAAATTAATCTCAAAAATATTTATGTGCAGAGGATTTATGTGCACGGTCCTCACTTTGTAATATTCAATTTCAGAAAATAACTGAGTACACCTATTCAAGTAGATAGTCATGAAATGTCAAGTATCTAATATCATAATAGTATTTGGAGGATTGACACCAGACTACATAGAATCTGAGGAAAAATCTAAACTGACCCTTAAAAAAACAGTATATAAGGACAACACACTGGTTTCCTTTAAGAGTAAAATAATACATGTCCATGTATAAATGTTTAATAAGCCAAAATCTCACCAGGAATTTCTGACAAAAAGAGGACTCTGCTAAGACAACTGATTGTGATTAGTGAGAAAGCATCTTCTACAGTTGATCCTATGTGACTTGCTGTGATTTAAAGTTTTCAGAGTGATGATTTATTCATGTGCTAGTTGTGTAACGTAAGATCAATATGGAGAATGATTAAGCCTTTTAAGGAAATGGGCTGTAAGGAGAAGTGAGCTTGTAAGACAGAAAGAGTTGCCTCTCTGAAGAGAAACTGAGAAATGATGAGAATCGATGATGTCAAGTTGAAAATATTTAGAAAAATAAAGAGAATTGGGCAAGTCGTGAAGATTGCTAACGGGCCCTGGCTGGGAGATCCATATTGCACTTTCTGGTCTACATTCTCCTGCATGCAAATTTCAAAGAGGAGGAACAATCTTTTCATATTTAAAATATCTTGCATGTCTTAATATTCAGAACTACACCAGCCTATCCTTCATTCCCCCCTTATTGTCAGCTCTAATATATTATTTAAAAATTTTTACGTCATCACTATGAATTTTTCAAGCTAAGTTGACCATTTAAATTATCCAGAGTATTGAAGAATGAAAATGCAATTTATTTCAGACTTGGAAACCTTAACCATTTTGAAAATGGAGAAAACAAGGTGTGTGTAAAAATAGATATTGTAATAAAGGTTGCCAAGAATAAAGTCGTTCAAGACAGTTTCAATTGGATTGTTCTCTTTCCCGAAGCGTCACATTTGTGCATCTAAAGCAAACTATAGTCTGATTAAAAGGTGTTCTGAGGAGTACGAAGATTATTTAAGGTAAAAAAGATAGGCTTTAAGCTCATGAAAAGCAATCAGATTGCTTGAAGAAATGTGTGGGTAAAAGTGACTATCTTATAGAACACTCTGAGTTGAACAGTTAATCTTAATACACTTAGTACCTTATTATCTGCAATGACTAGTGTTGAGGGGTGCTGTCTTCTATAAATAATATATTCAGTAACTCTAACTCTGGGGGGCAAAGTTCACAGCAATTAAAATGAAGAGTACTGCTGCAAACAGGGCTGATGGACCATCTCCTTTCTAAAGCAAACTGATGGTTACTAGAGAAACATTTCACTTATATCTCCTTACATTAAGACAGAATGAAATTTAGGAACTCCTTGGAAACTGTATAATTTCAGCATTAGATTTTTAACACTTTTGTATTCTTTCTATAACCTTAGCCTTTGTGAGGAGAAATGTCAATAAAATTGCATCAAACTTTGATTTGATTTGAAATCTGGAAATTTGTTTTACTTTCTTAAAAAAAAAGAATTAATACATATGTTACGCATATCCCAAAATTTAAGTGAGTGCTATCTATCTATCTATCATCTATCTATCTATCTATCTATCGTCTCCCTCTCTCCTTTTCTTTCTTCCTGTTTATTTTCTTCTTGTCTTGCTGTCTCTCCCTGTCTCTTGTTCTTCTCCCCCCTTCTTGCCTCTCTTTTTCCCTCTCTTCTTCTCTTCTTTTCCTTTTTCTCTTTTCTCTCCTCCTTTCTTTCCTCCTGTCATCTCTCTTTTCACTTTCTCCCTCCACTCTCCTCACCGTCTCACTACTCAACACATTTTTACACATCACCTCTAACTCTCATACATGGGAAAAAGTGTAAATAGGAATTTTTAACTTACTGTTAAATTTTAGTAATTATTTTTGAAAATGACAAAAAGAACACCTTACAAAATTTCAAGTTTAAATATCTGACAAGTGAAAAGAGAGCATTTCTCTTGTGAGTCTGTGGCCATCTGTGCTCGGTATTGGGGAAGAAGTGTTTATAATGCTGTATGAGTGATTTCCTATATCTGCCATGCAACTTAATTTGGAATATGCCAAAAATGTTTCTCATGGACAAAATGTGGTCCAACTAGAGCCAGTCCCCGTTCTCCATGTAGTTGATACATTAAAACCCTAATCTTAAGAGTATTTGGAGTCAGACATTAGGAAGGTCATTAGGTCATGAGGGTGGGGTCCTCAAGATGACTTTTGTGCCATTATAACAAGAAGAGGAGGCTTGCCAAGTAAAGGATGAACACTCATAATCTTAGCACTCAGGAAGTTGGGTGCAGGTAGACTGCTGTAAGTTACAGGCCAGCCTTGGCTACATGATCAGACTCTGTCAAAAAAAAAAAAAAAATCAAGCTCCTTTGTGAGAACGCAATATCTCTGGATAAGAAAGAGGGTCCTAGAACCAATCAGCAGAGTTGAAGTTCTCACCCCCAGATCTGTGGGAAAGAAATATTTGTAGTCTAAGCCACTCATTCTATGGTAATGAATTTTACATTCATTTGTTTATTTTGTGTTTGTGCAGGGTGGGGAGAGAACGCATACCCCTGCTGTGTGGAGGTGGTAGGAAAACAAGTGAAAGTCAGTTTTCTCCCCTCATGACATGGCTTCCAGGGGTCAAATTCAGACTGTGAGACTTGACTGAAAGCACCTCTACCTGCCGAGCCATCTTCCTGGCCCTGTCTATAGTAATCTCTGTCACTGAGCCTGTTGACTGACATAGGTACTGTGGCATCACCACACCCTGTTCCTTCCCCCGCCACCAACAGCTGGGCATTCCAGAAAGAACGTGTCATGGATGCAATTTAGTGTAAATTGTGACAGAGCTTTAGCTGAAAAGCTTTATAATAAAGTAACCAACATGCTGTCAGTAAATAGTACATGGAGTTTTTAACACCAAATTCCAAACCAGGTACTACTGATGCAACAATGTTAGGAGAATGTGATGTTAAAGACAACACATGGCAATCATCGTGACAATTCACACTTGGAATCCCAGGACTCAGTAAGACAGGTAGGAAGATCAAGAATTCTAGGACATCATGAGCTGCATATAAAGACTCTTTGGAAAGAGGGCAGGAAAGAGAGAGGGAGGGAGGAAGGGAGAGAGATGGGGGTGGCAATGAATTACATCCTGATCCAAAAGTTACCAAGTAACCTATCCTTCCTGTGATGATTCTCGATGATTCTTAGAACTAGCTGCATAATCCTTGAGAGATCATCATTCTCTAGTTTACCCAGGAATCAAAAGGAGAATTGCTTGAAATGATAAGTAAATTCCATGCTGTTTTTCCATGTTGATAAAAAATTTCCCGTGGTCATGGAGCATAATAAACCAGAAAATACATTGAAAGTCATTCCAGCCATTCTTTAGTACTTGTTTGGAAGTTTATTTACATATGACCAAAAATAGTACAGAAAAGTGAAAGTGAGTGTTTCTAGAATTCTGTTTCTTCATTGTCACAACACCTGAAGTTGGGCCTCCATACAAGCAATCTCACATAAGATTGGATTGCTTGGGAAGGTCCACCTGTACTAGGTCATGATGGGACTCTTCCCTTTATATAAACATGAGGTGGGGTTATTTTGCTTCTGGCTCAGGATATCACCCTTTCTTGTGCTATGTCTAATTCTTTACCCATTATTTCCTGCTGCATCACATCACGCAGTTTATAGTTGGCGGAAGTGAATATCAGAGGCACTGTCTCTGCCCAGGGAGCTTTATCCCATTTTCCTTCCAATTTGCTACTTTAGATAAGTTCATAACCTGTTCCCCAACATTACTGTAAGTTGTACCTACTTTCTCAAACTGATGAGCGAAAATGATTAGATATGTTAGTGTATGTATGCCAATTTTTATGTACTTCTGTTTCATCTCATTGTTTTCATTTCCCTAAAGTAGCCTTGCCTTTTTTTCTCAGGGCATGTAAAAGATACAAGTCAATGATGAATGCTTAAACACCAGTTGTTGAAGTGTTTTGATTTTCTTAATCACTACACTGCATTCTCATGAACATTTGATCTAATCACTAAGTAAATGGTTAAAAAAAAAAGTAATGCCTTTGAAAATAATTCACATAGTGCCTGGCTGTCTGTGCGTGATCGTGATTGATGATAATACACAGATCTGCAGAGCTATTCTCAGTCAGCCATGATCAAAATTGTCACTGAGGGGAAGCATACTATGTCATCTATCCTGCACATTTCATCCAGCTAATCGCATATTCCACAGCATATGAAATACTCAGAAAATATTTTTTAAACAAAAGAAGAAATTGGTGTTTATTTTTAAAGTTTTTGATGGGAGGGGTGCTGTATCTGTGACTGCAGGCATGCGTGTGTCTGTGGAGCGCAGAGGTTAGTGTTGGAGGGCTCTTCCTTTGCTATTTTCTGTATTGTTTGTGAGACAATGTCTCTCACTGAACCATCATCAGTGGATAACTGACCAACAAGCTCTGGGTCTCCCCCTGCTCTGTAACCCCACATTGAGGTTATAGGTGCATGCTGCCACCGCCTGCTAGAGATCCAAACTTAGGTTCTCAAGCTTGCATAGCAAGCACTTTGCCCACACAACCATACCTGTAGTCATGGAAATTTCATTTTTAAGAATTTTATAGTAGAGAAAAATTAAAAATTTAGAAGTCAAAATGATCTTCAACTTCAAGCTGCATTATCTGATAATGTTCTGAATTCTTATCTACCTACCACCACCTTTGCATATTTTTCCCCATCATATCTTAAATACTATTTCAATAAGCATTTTGAGAAAGAAGATAAAAATTACCATTGCTCATATATTTTTTTCTCAATTTTTTTATGTTGTGTGTATTTTTTATGGAATGTATTTGAAGCAGACAATTTAGGAAACTATTTTATTCATAGATCCCAAGGTTTGATTTTGAGACTTCAAATTATTTTAATGAAAAATTGTTGAAGAAATTAACAACATAATTTACATCAGGTTAGATATTCTAAGCAGAACACAGTGGCTAGACATTAAGAAGAGCAGTGATATAGAGAGATAGTGAAACGGAGAGATGGAGGAAGGAAGGGAGGGAGAGAAGAAGAGAGGTAGGAAAGGAGGAAGGAAGGGAGGAAGGAAGGGAGGAAAGATGGAATGAGGGAAGGAGATCAGGAAGGCAAAACAGCATATAAGTAGGGTACACCATCTTATATTTGTGAAACACTATATTTTGAGAATTTTCTGAGTATAACTCTTATATTAAACTTCATTGGGAAAAAGAACCACAATTCTAAGGAAAGGTAAAATGATTTTGAAACAGTTTCCTTGGTTAGTTAGTGAGTATTACTTTCTTTAAATAAAAAAAAAGTATTTAAATTTTGAAAAGTTAATGGACTATTTTGAGCAATTGTAGGACTATTGGTAACCTATGGCAGTGATTTTTTATATGTTAAATAAGTTTATGGATAAACAAAGTGCTCTCTATTCTAATATTTGAGAAATACATTAGAGCAGTTAAAAGAACTAAAAGTTACAAACAAGAACAATGGTTGTCAACCTGTAGGTTGCAATCCCTTTGGCAAAACTCTATCTCCAAATATATTTACATTATAATTCATAACAGCAGCAAAATTGCAGTCATGAAGTAGTAACAAAATCATGTTATGGCTGGGTGTTATGTAATAATCTTTTTGTACACTGTAAAGATGTGCCGCTCTGATTGGTTTAATAGAAAGCTGAACGGCCAATGGTTAGGCAGGATTTCCAGGCAGAGAAGACTGGGAAGAAGGAGGCAGAGAAGCAAGGAGTTTCAGAGCAAGCAGGATGGACACTATGGAGATGAGGTAATAAAGCCATGAGACAAACAGTAAATACATAGAAATGAGTTAATTTAAGTTATAAGAGCTAGTTAAAAACAAGCCTAAGCCAAGGCAAAGTTTTCATAATTAATATAAATCTCCATGGTTTTTTTTGTGTGTGTGTGAGCTGGTGGCTCAAAGAAAAATCTGCCTATAGTTGGGGGTCACTACAACATAAGGAACTGTATTATAGTGTTGCAGTATAAGGAAGGCTGAGAGCCACTGAATTAGAAGGAAAATATGATATTTATTAACATATCAGACATGCTATTTTTAATGATTAGCTTCAGTTGAAGGCTAAAATGTGAAATGTTTCCCATATGCTCCTGTGTTTGAACACTTGCTTCCACTTAGTGGTGCTGTTTGGGGAGGTTGGGGAAGCTTCAGGAACCAGGACACAGCTGAAGGAAGGAGGTCAGTCAGGGCAGGTGTTGAGGGTAACAACCTAGTCCCACCTCCAGCCCCACTGTCTCTAAGCTTCCTGACTGCCAACATAATATAAACAGTGTCCTCATGTCCTAATCACTATGGGAGTCCCTGCTATAAAGGGTATAGCTCCTCAAGCCATGTGACAAGTAAATCCTTCCTCCAAGTGGGCCAATTCACACACCAAAAACAAACAAACCAACCAACCAACCAAACAACCAACCAACCAACCAACCAAACAAACAAATAAAAATTTAGAAACTGAGAAAAATTACTAATATTTCAGATTACTTAATACCAGCTATTTGGCTCATCATTATTTCTGGGTGTGTCTTAAGGGCATTTCTCGATGAGGCTAGCACTTGAATCTCTATGATTCTAAGTGAAGGCTAAATGGCCCCAAGTGGAGGTCCTAATCCAGTTGATCCAAGGCCTAAGCAGCACAGAGAGGTGGAAAGAGAATCCAATCTCTGCCTTTCTGCATGAGCTGCTTCATGTGTTTTCTCCCCTTGACCTAGGACTTACACCATCACTCATTTCTCAGGATTTTAGGTCTTCAGATTGAGACTTAAACAATAAGTTTCCCACATTCCCAACTTCAAGTGCATTGGACTTCCTGGATTATGTAATATGGGGAGCTAATTGTTATTTCCTTCCCCTCCTTCCTTCCCCTAAACTTCTCTGCTTCTGAGCTGGTTCTCATTTATTTTTTGAACTGATTCTTCATTATAGTTATACTCAAGGATGCTAATGGATTTATTTCCAGCAGTTAGAGAGCAGCAGTTGTAGTCCATAGTGTGAACTGGTAATAGAGATACCAAAATATCAGACATGGATATCCTCAATCACTTGGAGGAAGCAAAGTGTATGCTTTGTATGCCTCAGAATATTTTTGGAAATCTGATTATAACAAGGTCAGCTGGATGCTCATAACATCACTGAACAAATTGGTATAAGAAAAAGATGAGCCCAGGGACTTGAATTCCCTCAGAACTTGTTTATGTTTTCCAACAGTATTCATTGGGTCAAACTTTCATTAGAAAATGTGTTAAAATCAACACAATTTGCATATCATGATCTCTAATACTCAAGTGAAGGTCAAAAGAAAAATTCCACTTTACAAGGTAGATAATATATCATCCAGGAGCCCTCTCATTTTGCAATGTGAAATCTCCTTCAAGTTAAAACTAAATCCATGGTAGGACAACTTTGTTCTACCTTGGGACACAAGAAAATGATGATTTATTTCTAGCTTTATTTATAAATAAAATACAGTTATTTCAGTGTTTCACTTTTACAAAATAGTCATGACCTCACAATTACAAGGAAAACAACTTGCTGGATTGTATGAGGGTTCGAAGGCATACCTAACATCACTTCTACAGTAAAAACATGCACCTCTAAGTGTGGTGGTACCTTAAATCCCAGCACTTTGGGGGTAAAGGAGGGCAGATCTCTGAGTTCAAAGCCAGTCTGGTTTACGGAGGGAGTTCTAAGACAGCCAGTTTGCCCTGTCTCAAAAATACAAAGTTAAAAAGACATGTACTTAAGCAATTGGTTAAGATACAAATATGGCAAAGAAAAAAGGCAAAAGAAGCCGGGCGGTGGTGCCGCTCACCTTTAATTCCAGCACTAGGGAGGCAGAATCAGGCAGATGTCTGTGAGTTCGAGGCCAGCCTGGGCTACCAAGTAAGTTCCAGGAAAGGTGCAAAGCTACACAGAGAAACCCTGTCTCAAAATACCAAAAAAAAAAAAAAAAAAAAAAAGGCAAAAGAAGATCCATAAAACTAGTCATTGCTAGTTTTGGATATATTAGAATTGATGATGGAGGGTTCTGTTTAGAACAAGTGTAGTGTTTAGTGTTTGCAGAGGTAGGTATTAAAGTATTATGGGAAATTCAAATGGACAATCATGAGTAAAGTGTGAAGGACATACCCTGAAAGATCTGCTGAGAATAGCTACTGAAATATTAAGTCCATCTCAAGGCCTTCACATCAGTACCACTAACAATGGGAGACCCTCACAGTTCTAAAATAGAAAAATACTTAAAAATATTAATGATAGAGAAGATAAACAAAGGTAATTGTTTACTTTAGTGGTGTTAGTGGAGTTTGTTGATGGATAAGAAATCTCCATTTTTAACATAAAACTGTAAATGTATAAAGCTTCTCGTGAGTTTTAGCTAGGTCTTATAAACAGAGGTGTTTATCTGAAGTAAACGAATCTGCTATTTTTCCTCTTCCTCCTGGTATAGGAGCGTCCATGGATAAATCATGCAGGCTTAGAAATGAGAAGAGCCGTCCATGGCCATACTCTGGCTAGGCCAGCTAGAGATGGGCACAAAACCTTTTATGTCCTGCTGCCAGCTTAGCCTTCTAACCACTAGTGGGCAGACACAGCCCTTGGTTTTGAGGAAATTTTCCTGTCACTGAGGGGAGCCATGGGGCAACTACATCAAGGCTAGACTCTTTCAGTGCTTAACCCACGCAGCTGAGTTAGCAATATAAACTGTAGATTGACTGTCTGGTCGCTAGCCCTGAGCCACCACCTTCACCCTGAAGGTGGATCCACCTGGGACTTAAGTATAAAATAGTGAGTGGGGAAAGGATGACCAGCTGTTTGTCCCAAGCAGAAGTTTCATTGGTGTGCTTCCTAAAACTTACATTTTGTTTCACTACTTGCCTCTCCTCCTTCTCCCCCCTTCCTCTGTGTGTGTGTGTGTGTGTGTGTGTGTGTGTGTGTGTGTGTGTGTGTTTAAATATTAACTCTCGTATTTAAAATTCCCAGACTATGAGTCAGACCTGCTCAGTCAAGCTCCCAGAGAGTCACTTAGTGTGTTGTGTTTTGATGAAACTTCATCTTAGGAGAGGTCAGGAGAAAAACATCAGAGAAGCACTTTAGGCTTTGGTATATGCATGCACTCATTCCATGAATGCAAATGTGTTTGTTGGTATACCCTCGTGTGTCATATCATGCCCCGATTTTCCAGATTCCGAGACAAAAGGGAGACAGGCAGATATATAGATATATACATACAAGAATAATGCCTCTCTCTCTCTCTCTTTCTCTCTCTCTCTTTTTTCCTGCAGATAATCGGAAACTTGGTGTGCCAACAGCTCATCACTTCCTTGAAAATAGATCGAAATAGCAGATCTGTAGTTGCATACACTGCACTGGGATGTCTGTTGGTTATCTTCCCTTCCCATTCAGAGCAGTCAGACTGGATGTCTAGATCCCAGCATGACAAAGAGCTTGCCTGCATTGCTCAGGAAGGACTTATAAGCTCTTCCACTCACAGTTCTTATTCTGTGCTTCAGTTCATCTGAAAAGTCTTGTGTTCACATTTTCCCTCACCTCACTATGATGCTTCCTGTGTGGGTGATGTATCTTGTTAATATGTTCAACAAAGCTGACAACTTTCAAGTGTTAACTCTGATCTAGAAATGATATTTGAAGTTTACTTATGTATGTATATATTTTTTTTTTGAGACAAGATCTTATGTAGTACAGAGTGGTCTCAAACTCACTATGCAGTTGGGAATGACCATGAATTTCCAGTCCTGCTGCCTCTACTTCCCAAGTGCTGGGATTACAGGCATGCACTGCCATGCCTGGTTCATGTGGAGCTGGAGATCAAAACTAGGACTTTGTGCCTCCTAGGTGAGCACTCTACCAACTGAGCTATGTCTCAACCTAACGGTAAAAGCTTCACATGATAATAAACTCTAGCTATAGGTAGGCAGGACTGAGTTAGTTATGATAATACGTTAAAAAAAATCAGTATTCTAATAAGATCCAGACTCAAAATGAACAAATAAAGAATGTAAGTAGTTCCTTTAAAGGGAAAAGCTCTCATTAAGTGACTGAGAATACCAGCAAAATTTTAGGAGTGGCTTAGTGTCTAAAGACATTATCTGGATTCATTCATTTAACTACCATTTACCAAGAACCCATTTTGTAGCATTACTTCTGGTGTCTTTGAAATCAAAGAAAAGCATATTACAGTCCTACCTGTGTATATTCCAGCTTAGAAGACGAAGGTTGTACAGACAGTTACAGTTTAGGAATGAGGAAAGGATTATGAAAACCCAGGTGCAGAATGACTATTTTTTTTGTAACATTCAGCATCTGATAAGACTTCACAGAGGAGGTGACCCATGCAGATCTTCACAGTATGCAGGAGGTGATTCGCTGAGCAATCAGTGAACCAGGGGAGAACTATTCATTTGGGAATGGAATGTTCAAAAAGAAACTCCTTTTAAAGGTGTCATTTAATGTCAGCCAGCTCTGGCCTGTCCTCCAGAGATGAAAGTGCCATTCATTTGCACCTTTATTCTGCTGGTCCAATCCTAATGCTAATTATACATAGGAGAGGGTTTATAAACAGCGGAAGAAAACCACTAAGTTACCTGTCACACTAACTCATCCATTCCTTCTCTGTCTCTTTGTCTCTTTCTCCCTCTGTTGCTCAGCTTTCTGATTGCTAGACTTCTGAGGACAAGTGTCATAATCCACTTAAGCAAAACAGTTAACAAGCCACTATTGTTGGTAACACACCAGGCTTACTCAGGTTGCTTTATGTAAATCCCAGTATCCCGGAGGGAGATTCTCACTTGTCAACCTGATTCCATGCATTGTGTCTGAAATGAAGTCAGGTGTGGACATATGAGTTGGGAAAATAAGTCTCAACTTTTGGGAAGGACATTCTCAGACTACATAGGCTATGGCTTGAGTTTTGTAGCCAAAGTTCTCTGTTATATATCATAATTCTACTCTGGATGCATGGAAAAGAATAGCTGAGTCTAGTATGACACAGTCACCTTTCACAAAACACCAAACTAACTTGACTGAGGTGGTTTTTTGCTCTGTTTTGTTGTTTGTTGGTTGGTTTATAATTATTTATTTGGGTGTTTATGTAGAACAAATGAAAGGAGCATTCTGTCTAGGTGTCCAGAAAAAAATCTATTTTTCCTAAAATAGGAAAACAAAGGATGGAATATAGGAGCTAATTCAATGTGAATATATCTGCCATTCTGTTTATCCCTCCAAAGTTACTGGCTACCAATGGGTTAAAAAAAAAGGTCATTCATTATGCTGAAGATATGCAAAATAATGGAATTCATTCTTCTGGAAGGCCTTGTCTTCCTGTGGTCAGCCCATCAGGAAATTTCATGAGACTAGAGATTCCCTCCAGCCCCTCCCACTCTTGTTGATAGCTTCTTTTTTGATTATTGTTAGACAAACACACACACACATGTGAATGTGCATGTGTGAATGTGCATGTGTGTGCATGTACAAGTATATAAATACAACTGCTGAGTCCTGTTTTTTTTTGTTTTTTTTTTTTTTGTTTTTTTTTAGTTTGTGTGGACATGGCTTCCGGGCTGACTACTCTGCATTGGATAATCAATAAAAGGGTTCAACCCTAAGAGAGGCAAATACTTTTTCTTCCAGAAATCATTAATTGCCTGTAGACCTTTGTATGGCAGTGGGAGCCTGCAAAATTTTCCCCTTTGTGCCAGGTGACAGTGGTGCACGCCTTTAATCCCAGAACCCAGGAGGCAGAGCCAGGGGGAATCCCTGTGAGTTGGAGGCCATCCTGGTCTACAGTGTGAGCTCCAGGATAGGCACCAAAACTACAAAGAGAAGCCCTGTCTCAAAAAAAGAAAAAGAAAAAGAAAGAAAGAAAGGAAGGAAGGAAGGAAGGAAGGAAGGAAGGAAGGAAGGAAGGAAGGAAGAAAGAAAGAAAGAAAGAAAGAAAGAAAGAAAGAAAGAAAGAAAGAAAGAAAGAAAGAAAGAAAGTTCCCTCTTTGTAAACTTAACATGTTCATTGATAATGCCATCAACCTAATTTTGTTTACGCATCCATTTCTAGGAAAGATTGTTTTATAGCAGACTTCCTGGTATTCTGTCTTTTACAGTATTCTGTACCCTATTCCATGATGTTCGCTGGGTCATAGATGCAGGTTATGTAATGGGTCTGAGCTTCCCACCATCAACTGATTTTAGTATTGTGTCTAGTCGTGGTTTTCTGTGACAGTATCCACTTGCTGTAAAGTGAGGATTATTTAATGGAGGGGGGGTAGTAGCTACAATTACCTACTTTTCTGTGGTCACTCTGCTGTATACCCACATGTGAAGATATGGACCTAGGAATCTCAAATAAGAAAGAGCATGTGGCATTTGTTTTTCTTGGTCTGGTTTATCTCAATCAATGTGTTTTTTTTCTAGGTCTTTCCATTTACTTGCAAATTTCATTTATTTTATTTGAATAGTATTCCATAGTATATGTGGACCATATTTTGTTATCCATTCATCAGTCTAAGGGCATTTAGGTTGTTTCCATTTCCTAGCTATCGTGAATACTGCAGCAATGAATATACCTGAGAAAGTGTCTATGGAATAGGATATTCAGTCTGTGGGCTGTATGTCAAGGAGTTGTATGGGGGTGTCATATGGTAGACTTTTTTTTTTTTTTACTATTTTCATTCTTAAACTAGAAAGTTATAGTATTTGGTTATGTTATGATATTTGGTTAATTTAATTTATGTTATGGAAATTATTGAGGAGTAGATTTGCTTCAGTATTTCCATAGACATGTTAGCATCTAGACTGAAAAATGGCACCTCAGAGTCACCTCCAACAGAGCTCAAACTCATATTTATGAAACTCCAATGAATGCCCATCTCTGAATGGTATGTTGCTTGCTCACATAAAGTACCACCTGGGTGTTTCCGATTCATGGATGCTCTTCCCTCTGGCAAGACTGAGGTTGTTCTACCAAGTTCCACACAAAGTTTGTATGGTACCCATGAAAGAGGGAAGGTAACATAGAATTGCACTTGGGGACATTTTATGGGCCAGAGCAGTAGGCAGTGCAAATCACTTTCATCCACACACATTCAAGAAGATGATGCAATTCATAGGGCTACCCTCAAGTGGCAGCACTTGGCAAACACAAAAAGTAAATAAGGATCCCTTGGCTCAGTATCCCTAGGTGTGGAATTGCCTAATTTTGATACAAACTGATTTGAAAACCACTTGGCCACATTTAAATCCCTATATGAATTTCTATGACGTGCATTAAGTTCATGCTATTTTGTTTATATTAAATTAAACACTAAGAAGCCTAAAATACTATCACAAACACACACACACACACACACACACACACACACACACACACTTGGGATATTCAACTGAGACTTGTTTTCTAATTTTTCAAATTGTTTGGAGATTTAAAAAAAATCAACAAATAGAGCAGTGTGGTATTGTATTCCCCCAAATATTGTGCATGCTAATAAACTTATCTGGGGTCAGAGACAGAACAGCCACAATATTAAACATAGAGGTTAGGCAGTGGTAGCACACGCCTTTAATCCTAGCATTCCAGAGACAGAAATCCCTCTGGATCTCTGTGAGTTCAAGGCCACATTGGAAACGGCCAGGCATGGTGATCCACACCTTTAATCCCAGGGAGTGGAGGTAGAAAGCAGAAAGGTATATAAAGCGTGAGGACCAGAAACTAGAAGCCTTTGGCCTGGAGAAGCATTTTGGCCTGGTTAAGCATTCAGGCTTCTAGCAGCAGTTCAGCTGAGAGTCATTTGGATATGAGGACATAGAGGCTTCCAGTCTGAGGAAGCAAGACCAGCTGAGGATCCGGCAAGGTGAGATAGCTGTGGCTTGTTCTGTTTCTCTGACCATCCAGCATTTCACCCCAATACCTGGCCTCAGGTTTGATTTATTAATAAGACCTTCTAAGATTCATGCTACAGAGCAGCGGAAATGACTTGAGGAGCTGGGTTGATGGTCCATGGCTATAATCCCAGCACCTAAAAAGGCAAAGAGAACTGGTTTCAATCTGAGGTCAAGCTGGGCTACATAGCTAGTACCAGACCAGGCAGGGCTACTGAGAACAACCTTGTGTAAAAACAAATAGAGAAGCACCGAAAGAAGAGAAGAGAGAAATGATCTGAAGAAACGCCTCCACAACTTTCCTACCCAAGGCCATGTTTTAAATACAACTAGTCTATTTATGCTGATTATTTGTGTAAACTGGATGCTGCTGGAAATTGACACTAAAACAGCTCATTGTTAAATAAAATGATGAAATATCCAGGCTTCTTATTTTCAAGATTTGGCTGTGTTCCTGTGCCTCATAATGTTAAAAACATTCTACATAGTCTCCAAATTGTCCTGGTTAATTAAATCTACATTTGTTGAAAATTTTAACTTGTGGCTCTGCTTGTTTATTTTTATAGGAAATTATGGTAAAGAATTCATTTTGCTCATAGGGGAAAGAGCGTGTACAAAACTGTACTTTTTATGGTTAAACCCAGGGCCCTAGACTTATAAATGTACTTCTCACCACAGTCTCTGGAGGAAGTGTTTATGGTTTGAATCCCAGAAAACATTGTCAGATGAGGTCTGGGAACACCAAGGAACAGCACACTACCACAGGGTTAATGTGATGGATTATGTCATTCCTCATTTTTAACAGATGTCAAAAGAAGAAAACTCAAGCTGCCATTCCACACACTGAGCTGTTTTTCATTTAACAGAAGACCTTTATGAACAAATTATGACTGTGGGTAAGTTCCCTGAGCTAGGCAATTGGCACTCAGATCACTTCTAGATTTTCAAGAGAAAAAGACATGAAAACATGAGAATTCCTAGAAGATATATTTGTGTATTGTGTTATTTCTTCTTGCTATAAATGACCACAATATTTAATTTGGTATTGGTAAGTGGATTCAATGTAGGAAATTTGCCTTTTTAGAAATACAGGCATATGTAGCATTCAAAAGTCTCGAATATATATATATTTAAGTCTCAAATATATATGAGAGTCTTAAAACTAGGTCTTTATTATTGCCAGATGAAAAATACTTCTTGCACTATGTCTGTCTGTTATGTCTGAGAGAGAGAGAGAGAGAGAGAGAGAGAGAGAGAGAGAGAGAGAAGTGGTTTTTGTTCATTTACTTTATTTTTATTGTTTTTACCATGTATTTGTGTGGGATGCACGTAGGCATACTTGCGTGTGTGGGAATCCATATGTGTAAGGTACGCATGCATATGTGTGTATATGAATGTGAAGACCTAAGGTCAACTTGAGTGTCTTCTCTCATCTGTGGCTCTCCACTTTATTTCTTGAAGCAAGGTTCTTGATGAACATAGAGATCACTGATTCTTTTCAGTCTACCTAGCCAGCTTGCCTCAAGAATCCCTTGTTTGTGTCTTGTGAGTCCTAGGATGCTACCATGCCTGCCTGGTTTTATAAATGTCCTTAGGTTTTTTAACTCTTGTCCTCAATTGGCTGAGCAAGAATTTTACCAATTGAATCATCTACCCAGGCTACGTGGATATGAACAGGGTTTGGAGAAAGTGAAAGAAAACAATTATTTCTTCATTTAGTTAAAGAAAATCAGCTGTGTCTTTGCTAAATGCAGACTGCTATTAGCTGGTTCATTATTTTCTCTCAATGTAGGGCTGTTTTGGTTGACCATCTCTGAAACAGAACAAAGCAGGACCACCTATCTGTTATGTTCAGTAGCACTCATAGCATCCCTTTCCTGAGTCAAGTCACATCGATTTTGGAGATACCACGTGATTCTGGAAATTTGATAAGTCTCAGCTAAGGAAAAGGTACTGGTTCCTTCTTTATTAAATGTGTAAGGAGTTTCTCACATCTGAAGCATTATCACCTTGAAAATTTGATCCTCATTAATGAAGCATGAGGTCAGCATAGGCTGGGTTGCGGCACTGGGCAGCATGAGTGCTGATGCCCCATTTCCATCTAATCACATGCATTCATTTGTAGATGTGCAAACACCCAGCAAGAACAAGGTTTGGCTTCTATGTTAGAGAGTGCTTGTTTAAATGAACAATGAAACACAGCCCTTTTCAGGGCTATGTTTCATTTTCAACTGGAAAATAGCATGTTAGGATTTAACTCTGAACAATTCCTCCGGTGTTGTCTGAAAACCCTAGCTCAAGGGCAAATGGTTTTGTAACTTTGACAGTCCCTAGCAGGGTAGACAAAGGTTTGCTAGGGCACTGCAGGCTGTCAATTCTCCATTGTGTTTCTTAACTCTGGCTCTGTTGCCGGAAAACAGCTACAGTGAATGCGGGAGCACAGACTGTTCCAGAAAGCCCTTGACACACACTAAAACAAGTGTCGGGTTGGATTTGGTCCATGGCTCACAGTTTGGCAAATCCTGGAATATAGCAACCTTCTCATCATATGTTAAATGCAATTCTCCCATCACTGGGATTCTGAGAATCCACTCTCAAGTGATTCAGAATTGCAACTTTCTCCAAAATATGAAAAAGAAATAGTTAGGCCTTTGTTCTAAATGGCAGGACTCTCCTAGATAGAGCAGAACCACGTTACTGCCATCTCCTCTGTGCCTTGTTGTGGGCACCAAGGACCTGTAGGAATTGGGAAATGAGTTCATCTGTCAACTGATAGCTAAAGAATTTGAAGCAAGAACACAGAGTTTTGGTTCCACAAGATGCTCTATTTAATAGGACACTGCAGAGAGGCTTAATGTTCAGCACAATGAGGGACAGACTTGAAAATAATGACCTACTTTCCCTCAGCAAAGCCAACTCTGAAAGAGGACGATGTCTACAAATGAGACCTCATAAAAGAATATAATTAAACACTGATGCTCCTCGGACTGAAAGGACTTTGAGATAATGACTCCAGTGGTACAAACTGCACCAAAGAGAACAAGATGTCACAGTTCTGTATTCGCAGGTTGATTTAATCTGACAGGGCTTTTAGCAGCAGTGAACTTGGTTTGTCAGAGCATAACAACAGAGCCTATGTGTTCCACAGATGGAGCTCTATTCATGTTTTATAATCTTACAAGTGTCAACTAGCAAACTTCTTCTTCTGGCTGGTTACTCCTAAGGGGTGGGGGTGGGGTCCCATGTATACATTCATTTTATATAGTAAACTGTAAATTACCGTCTTTGTTTACACAAAGTCCTTAAAAATTCTCTGTACAAATAGATTGTTTATATTGTTGCTTGTGTTTTGGGAGATGATGTCTCACTGCAGAGTTCTAATCACCCCATTTTCTTAAGTGTACTGAACAGACAATTAGTCCAGTAGTTTTGAGTTTCATTTCCCATTAGCATGGGAAAGAGAAGGATAGACTAAAACACATGCCGCTGTGTGGACAGATCGAACCGATGGGCATTGCTGTTTGGCTCCTGAGATTAAGATGAACAGGTCCCGTAAAATACAAAACAATTATGCAACTTATAGAATTCAAAATTTCAAGGTTCATAAATAATCATACAAAAACCAGACACCTTTTTTGTTGTTTTTGTTTATTCCAGACAGGGTTTCTCTGTGTAGCTCTGGCTATCCTGGAACTCACTTTGTAGACCAGGCTAACCTCTAACACACAGAGGTCTGCCTGCCTCTGCCTCCCAAGTGCTAGGATTAAAGGCGTGTGCCACCACACCTGCCCCAGATGCTCTTTCTAATGTATGTTCTAGCTCTTCTTTTTGTCACAATAGTGGAACAGAACATTTTAGGGGAAGGTAGTAAGACCAGCAAAGACTGGTCCTATTCTATTTCTTTATAGAAAAGATTAGTAGTCAGTAGTCAACCCTTTACCAAATGACCCTTCAAATTCTCTTTTCAAGTTTATTTGAATGTCACT
>CABHPH010120484.1:569-15039 GCA_902168325.1 Peromyscus nudipes
CAAGGCTGGTGGCTCTGCAAGGCTGGTGGCTCTGCAAGGCTGGTGGCCAGGCTGAAGACACCCACCCATGCAGCTGTGGGGCTGAGGCAGGGATGATGGCATGCTAGTGCACAGGAGGCCCAGCAATCAGAAATGGCTGGTGCAGGTGGATGGGTGGGGGGCATTGCACAGCTGTGGCAGTTTGATGCCTGGGGTGTGATCTAAGGCTCCAAGTTCGATGCCAGATGAAACGATTACCTAAATCGTTCCAGTATAATGAAAACTCAGAAGTCAGGAATTGAGATAAAGACCTGATAAATCCAAGGAATAGCAGAGAGTCAATTGGTTGACCTTCTCTCCATATTTCTCCTGATCCACCAGCCCTGGAAATTTCCATGGAATACTTTGTCTCTCTTCTGTCTCTCTCTAGCAGTCCTCCTCAGTCCTCCAGCAACTCTATGGCTAGTCCTGGTCCGCCAATCGCTGACTCTGTCCTCTGATTCAAGGTGGCTTTATTGGCACAGTGGAATGGCCGTGTGAACAATTCTCCTGCAACACAAGACTAACAGAATGGATTAAAAGGCAGCATCCTTCTATTTTTCTTCCTTTTCTTTCTTTCTACATCCTGATCTGCAGGCAGCAGACTGAGAGAGAACAAGACAGCTTGGGCCTGGTATGGCCCTTTTGATACCTCAAAGCCCACTCCCAGTGACACACTTCCTCCAACAGGGACACAACTCCTAATCTTTTAAATAGTGCCACTCCCTGGTGACTAATCATTTAAATATATGAACCTATGGAGCCATTCTTATTCAAATAACATCAATGGACTTAACAGATGTTGCAAGCACTGATGAACACATACAAGTCTCAGCAGCCCATGGAACTTTCTTTAAAATAGACCATATATCAGGACACAAGTCAAGTCTTAATGAATATAGGATAACTGAAATAATATATTGTGTTCTATCCAGTCACAATGGACTAGAACTACAAATCAACAGCAGGAGAAACTATGGAACATACACAAACTTGTGGAGGTTAAACAGGACACTATGATGACAAATGTGTCATTGAAGAAATCAAGAAGAAAATTAAAAATTCCTAGATTGGCATGAAAATAAAACACAACACATTAAATCTATGGAACACAATGAAAACAACCCTAAGAGGAAAGTTATAGCTGTATGTGCCTACATTTAGAAATTAGAGGAATCTCAAATAAATAACTTAATGATTTACCTTAGGACCTTGGCAGAGCAAAAATAAGCCAAATCCCAAATTGGTAGGTTGAAAGAAATAATTAAAAATAGGGAAGAAGCTAATAATATAGAAATGAAAACATACAAAGAATCAATGAAACAAAGAACTGTTTCTTCAAAATATTAAACAAGATTGGCAAACCCATTGCCAAATGAATCAAAAGAGAGAGAAGACCTAAATTAATAAAATTAGGTATGAAAAGGGAGTCACTACAATAGATACCAATGAAATTAAGAAAATTATTAGATCATACCTTAATGTCATATCTTCCATCAAATTTGAAAAAAAATCTAACAAAGATGAGTGAATTTTTAGATGCATATGACCTATAAAAATTAAATCAAGCTGGGTGGTGGTGGTGCACTCCTTTAATCCCAGCACTTGGAAGGCAGAGGCAGGTGGATCTCTGTGAGTTTGAACCTGCCTGGTCTACGGAATGATTTCCAGGACAGCCAAGGCTGTTACACAGAGAAACACTATCTCGAAACCACCACCCCCCCAAAAAAATTTAAAACAAGATAAGATAATTTAAACACAACTATATAACAAATATTCAGATTGAAGCAATAATTTTTAAAGTTTTTCAAAGCAAAACTACCCAAGTCAATATAAATTTACTGCTGAATTCTATAAGAAAGGAGAACTAACACCAAATCTCCAAATATTCCATGAAATAGCAAAGGAAAAAATACTACCAAACTCTTCTTATGCAGTTGACATCACTCTAGTACCAAAACATGATACACACACACACACACACACACACACACACATACTCGTGCACGCACAAAGATAAGGCAAACTCCCTAATAAACATGCAAACAAAAATTCTTAATAAAATATTTAAAAGCCAAATTCAAGAACACATTAAAAAGATCATTCACTATGATTAAGGTAGCTTCATTCCAGAGATGCAAGGATGGCTCAATATTTGCAAATCTACAAATACATCACATAAGTGATCTCAAGCATAGAAATCATATTTGGCCAGGAAAAGAGGAACCCTTTTACACCCTGGCTGGAAAGTAAATTAGTTCAGCCCCTATAGAAGCTAGCATGGAGAGTTCTCAAAATAAAACAAAAATAGATCTACTTTTATACATATAGATCTATATGACCCAGCTATACCACTCCTGGGTATTTACCCAAAGGACTCCAGTTCAACATATCACAGAGACACTGCACATCCATATTTATTGTAACTCTGTTCACAGTTGCTTGTGGTGATATTGTGTTCCCCAAAATATTGCACACCCTAATAAACTTATCTGGGGTCAGAGAACAGAACAGCCACTAGATAGACATAGAGGCCAGAAAATGGTGGCACACACACCTTTAATCCTAGCATTCCAGAGGCAGAGATCCCTCTGGATCTCTGTGAGCTCAAAGCCACACTGGAAACAGCCAGGCGTGGTAACAAGAGCCTTTAATCCCAGGAAGTGATGGTAGGAAGCACAAAGGTATTTAAGGCGTCAGGACGAGGAACCAGAGCCAGGTTAAGCTTTCAGGATTTCTGAGAAGCAGTTCAGCTGAAATTCATTCTGGATGAGGACTCAGAGGCTTCCAGTCTGAGGAAACAGGGTCAGCTAAGAAACTGGCAAGGTGAGGTGGCTGTGGCTTGTTCAGCTTCTCTGATCTTCCAGCATTCACCCCAATACCTGGCTCCAGGTTTGATTTTATTAATAAGACCTTTTAAGATTCATGCTACAGTTGCTAAGTGATGGAACCAACCCAGGTGTCCAACAACAGAGGACTGAATAAAGTAAGAGCGGTATATATGCATGCCTTAGTTTGCTTTCTGTTGTTTTGATAAACATCATGACCATGACCGAAAGAGACTTGAAAGGGTTTATTTCATTGTATATGTCCAAGTGACAGTCCCTCATCAAAGGGAGCTAAGGCAGGGTGCTGTGGGATGTTCTGTATGACAAATATGTTAATAAATAAAGCACTGATTGGCCGGTAGCCAGACAGGAAGTATAGGCGGGACTAACAGAGAGGAGAATTAAGGGAACAGGAAGGTGGAGCAGGAGAGACTGCCAGCCATCGCCAGGACAAGCAGCACATGTAAAGATGCTGGTAAGCCATGAGCCACGCAGCAAGGTATAGATTTATAGAAATGGGTTAGTTTAAGATATAAGAACAGTTAGCAAGAAGCCTGCCACGGCCATACAGTTTATAAGTAATATAAGTGTCTGAGTGATTATTTTATACGTGGGTTGTAGGACTGCAGGGCTTGGTGAGACCTGGAGAGAAGCTCTCCAGCTACAGCAGGGACATGGAGGCAGCAACTGAGGCAGCAGTCAAGAAGCAAGGCTGCTTACTTGATTATTCCCTCTGGCTTTTTCAGCTATCTCAGGCAGTCCAGGCCCTAGGCAGCCTAGGGATGGCACTGACTCAGTGGATGGGGCCCTCCTATAAAAGTTAGCCATCAGGACAATTCTTTAGTTGAGGCTTCCTACTCAGGTGATTCTAATTTGTGTCAAACGAACAAAAACTTACCAGTACAATGCACAATAGAAGTTTTTCAGCAATAAGAGGAATGAAGCTATATTGTTCATAGAAAAGTGGATATAACTGAAGACAATTATACTACAGAAATTAAGATTGCCTCAGTATCTTGGTTACTATTTCTATTGCTGTGCTAAAATAGCATGACCAGAAATAACTTGGGGAGGAAAGAGTTTATTTGGCTTACACCTCTCAGGTCACACTCCATCACTGAGGGCATTGTAAACGGAAGCTTTTCTGCCCCACCCGGTCCTGCAGCCATGTTTAAAATAATCACTCAGAGGTTTATTACTAACTAGCTCTTACAACTTAAATGAACCCATTTCTATTCATCTATGTGTTGCCATATGTCTTGTGTCTTTACCTGTGTTCTAATACATCTTGCTCCTCCAGCAGTTGGCTGGTGTCTGCCCCCGACTCTGTCCTTCTTCTCCCTATATCTCTGCTTGGATTTCCCTCCTGGTTCTATCCTGCCTTGCTATAGGCCAAAGCAGCTTCTTTATTAACCAATGGTAATAAAAACATATTCACAGGGTACAGAAAGACATCCCACAGCAGGGCATTGAAGATAGGAACTCAAAGCAAAAATCTCAAAGCAGAGGCTGTGGAGGAATGCTGTTCACTGACTTGTTCCTCATGCCTTGCTCAGCCTGCTTTCTTATAGCACCCAGGACCACAGTCCCAGGGGTGGTCCCACTCACAGAGATCTGGGCTCTTCTGGTAGGGACATTTTTTCAACTGAGTTTTCCTCTTCCGAAATAACTCTATCCCATGTCATATGGACATTCAAAGCTAGCCAGCACACTTAGAAAGGCAATATCACGTGTTCTCTTTTTTGTGGTGCCCAGGTTTTATATAGCCATGTAAAATTATACACATATACATATACATGAAAATATAAGTAAACTATCTAGGTGAACATAGTGTATGGTGGGGGGAACACTCAAAATACAAAATGTACGTGGACACAATAGAAAGGAAAAGGGCACAAGGCTTAAGAAGCCCTGCCCTAGAAAGCAGCCCTCTGGAAAACCTACTGAGTTACCTGAGGATAGACCGTTGCATCTCGCCCTATAATAAACTAAGATACTTGGTTCTTACAGTATGATTTCTGAACTAAAAGCATCAATAACATCTGTAAACTTGCTCCAAGTACAAATTCTAGACTCTACACATACTACATCAGACACTCCAGGACTGAAGACCAGTGGCCTGTGTTTTACAAATGTCCAGCTGATTCTGATGCACACTTGCAGTTACAAAACTATTAAGCTAAAATCTAAGATCTTGGGGAATGCAGGCAACAGCTCAGTCTCTACCTCCGAATTTCTATGACCTAAGTGTTGGAATTATTAATGGGAGGAGAGGTTAGAATCCTGTCCCTAATTTTGAGAACCGATATACTATAAAGAAGGAGAAAGCAGATAGGAAGGATGCAGAAGTCACCCTTCATACAGACCACAATTAGTCAAAACAACAATTTGATGTGCAATAATTTATGGCTATCATGCCTGTAGCATTCTAAATTAGAATATCATTTTTGAAGTTATTCTGAATGCAAGTAGCTCATTGAGAATTTAAAAATTTATCAGACACCTTGGGATTTGGCTCAAAGAAATAATCAATTAAAAATATGCATTCTGTTTCCTTAGCTCTGTCTTGAGTCATTCAGGGGATGGTTTCTGGGAATGAAATCTAATGCTATTTTTCGTAAACTAGAACAAAACACCGTCTTACTTCCCAAGAGTTCAGTCCCCTCCCTCCTGGCCCCTGGGGGGTGGGATATATATTTGGGATCCATTATACCCAGAGATGACATAGCCAGCCTTCCAGGTAGCTTTAGGAAATCATAGTCTCTCCAGTTCAATGATGACTCAGCAGAAGCAGAGATTATGAATGGCCTTAAGTACCAAGCTGGCAGAAAGGGTCACATTGTCATTATTTATTAAACATTTTACTAGCTCAGCGTGACATATCTGTAACTCTATTAGTTTTCTTTTTTCTTTTCTTTCTTTTTTTTCATTTTGGCGTATGTGTGGTGGTGCATGTGTGTTTGTGTGTGGTATATGCATGTGTGTGATTGTGTGTATAGGTGCACTTGTCCAGGCATGTGCCTGCAGATTCCAGAAGGGGAATATCAGGTTTCTGATCTCTTACTTTCTACCTTATTCCTTCAAGATCTGTCTATTACTGAACCTGGAGTTTGTTTTTCAGTTGGGTTGGCTGGCCAGCCGACCCCAGTATTTCTTGTCTCAACCCCGCCAATCATCCAGTGCTGGGATTGCAGACACATATGGCCACACCTGGCTTACCTTATGTGGGTACTAGAGGTCTTCACGCACGTGCAGCAGACACTCCTATCCACTCAGCCATCTTCCTAGTTTCTGTAACTTCATTCTTGTGTAGTACATGGTGTGGTCCAGAAAAATCTCCAGGGATCTGGCTCTGAGGTTCCATCTGTGAGGGTGAAGCTACTCATCCATTACCAAAATATTAGTCAGACAGTAGCCACTCACTGATATCTGCATAGTCAGTTAACTGAAACAGTGTACAGGTTACATTTGTTTGTTAACGACAGCCATAGCTGCATACTAACTTGAGTACTCACTCTTCCCTCTTTATTTCATGATGGGGAAGGAAGTTAACACACGGGTAGCACTGGGCCCCAAGCACTTGGTGCACACTTATCTCTTTTAGTAATTCCAGCAACCCTGTAAAGCTGGAGTTCTTAGTCCCATTTTGTGGGTTAGAAAACTGAGGACAACACTCTCAAGTCAGAATAGCTGGTAAGTATCAAAGCCAGGATTTTTGCTACTTTCTGTTTTAACTGAATGTGTAGTACTAGATTTAGTGTAGGGGCAGAATGCACCCTCAGAATTGGGGCTTAAGTGGTGATCTTGAAGCCAATACAGGCCCACTGGCATCTTGAACCCACAAACAGAAATGGTGGCTTATGGCAGAGACAATTTATTATAAATAAAAAATAAGCTCTTAATATTTTATTAAATGTTTTATAGGTGAAAATCATTTATTAATCTCATCCATAAATATAAAATACTTTTAAAATGCTGGTTAGTTATACAAAATACAACAAATAAACACTCATGTGTTCATCACCTAGTTCTGCCTATCATTTCTTCCTTGTGTATTTTCTTCTTTCTTTCTTGAGTTTTTGTTGTTGTTTGTTTGTTTTATATAGGATCTTGCTATGTAGTCCTGGAACTCACTATGTTGACTAAATTGGCCTTAAAGAACTCGTAACAACCATCCACAAGTTGTCATTTGACTTCACATATGGTATAGCTTGCACACACTCTTCACACACACACACACACACACACACACACACACAAATGTTAAAAGAGAAAAGAATCCATCTAATTCCAGACTAAAAGGTAGATTAAAGGGTATCAGAAGCAGAGGCACCAAAAAGTGCTGGGATTCAGCAACATATCGTGTAGAACCAGAGCGGTGGCAGTGAGGATAAATGGAGAACCTGGGGAGAAGTGTAAGCCTCTTATTAACTGCAATGGATTTGGTGTGGGAGGCCATGGATGAATCCTAACTCCGGTCCTCACTTTTGCACAGCAAGCCCTTCACCTTCTGAGCCATCATTTCCCCAGCCTGAGACTGGAAATTCTTGGATCTTTTAACATCCTTGGGAAATACATAAGATCATAAGATTGATAGCACTGACTCCATACTATTGATTAAGTGACTAATCAAGAAAACCCTAGTAATTCACTGAGGTCCGAGTATCTCATTACATGCTGGGAGTTGCTGGCTTCTTCCATAATGGACTTCAAATGATGGTGCTTAAACTCTGCTAGGCAGTACTCTCTGCATTTGGAAACAAATGCACCGCCATGGGTAAAAGGAAGCGTGTGACTGGAAGAAAGAAGGAAACTAGGGGGCTGGAGAGATGGCTCAAAGGTTAAGAGCACTGGCTGTTCTTCCAGAGGTCCTGAGTTCAATTCCCAGCAACCACATGGTGGCTCACAACCATCTGTAATGAGATCTGGTGCCCTCTTCTGGCCTGCAGTCATACATGCTGTATACCTAATAAATTAATAAATCTTTAAAAAAAAAAAAAAAAAAAAGAAGGAAACTAGACTCTTGTGTTACCTCAAAGTTAAAGCATTTATATATTCTACAGTTTGGTGCTTGGAATCATGGGAATGCTCCCTAGGTTTCTGAACTGGCCTAGGTGATCTTTTGTTGCTTTCCCAACCGCAGCTTTCAGAAACCGTCTTTTAGGGCAGCGTTTCTCAAACACTAAAGTAAATATGAACCCCTCTGGGGTCTTGTTAAAGTGGCAGTTCTGCTTCTGAAGGGCCAGGGTGGGGCACTGAGTTTTTGCATTTTTAACAAGCTCTCAGGGGAAGTCCATGCTGCTGGTCTGACTTTAAGAAAATTGCCTCTGCCTCCCAAACCCCCAAGGCCAGCTCTGAATGCCAGAGCAGCTCAGAACTTCATAAAGTAAATTTGGGCATGCGCACGTGTGTGTGTGTGTGTGTGTGTGTGTGTGTGTGTGTGTGAGAGAGAGAGAGAGAGAGAGAGAGAGAGAGAGCGCACAAAAGTGAAGGGCTCAAAAAACATCTGAGAGAAATTTAATTACGGGGGTGAAACCGGAGTTAGCTCTCCTTGAAAGTAAGGGAATGGCCCGTGGTGCATCCTGAGCTAGGCATGTATCACATGTAATCACTCCTGTGGAGGCCTACAGTGGTTTCCTAGTGAAATCTGAGCTTGCTTTACCCAACAGGGCTGCATAAGAGGATGACTTGACCACATGTGTGGTTACCAGGTGTATGGAAGGGTCTGCACTTGGGCTGTGCAGTATGCTTTGATCTTGCAAGCGGAGGTCTTTTGCCCTGCCCCTTAGCATTGTTATAAAAAAGCCTTTTTGAAGAGACGGAAGGGGCCAGTGGATTTTGATCCAGGTCCTCCCGAAGCTATCTCATGTTTCTGTCTCACCTCCACTATCTTTCTATCTACAAATTCCTTATTTCTCTCTCCTCCTCATAGGAACCCTGTGAAAGATGGGAGCTGGCCTCCCACACACTCCTCTGATTGGATAGTTGCACACGATTACCTCTCTGATTGGGCCTTGAGCATGCACAAGGAGTATGACCTCCTTACTGACTTAGCCCAGGATGCACTAAAAAATGACCAATCCCAATAAAGATTAGATTGATCTTCATTTATTTCCTGCTGTGAAACTAATTAAATATCACCTAAAGGGCAGGGCAACACGCAGTCCTCACTCGGAGCATGTCCTGTTGCTGTGATAAAGTGCCCCAACAAAACCGACTTAAAGGAGAAAGAATTTACTTTTGGCTTCCAGTCCCAAAGGAATTCGGTCCATCAAGGCAGGAAAGACATGATAGGAGACAGGGAAGGCATGATGGTATGAATAGCATCTGGATGGTCACATTGCATCCACACTCAGTAAGCAGAGAAGGAACAGGAAATAGGGGCAGTCTATAAATAGAGCTCCGGTGTCCCACTTCCTCCAGTAAGGCTCCACCTCCTCAACATTCTGCAACCTTCCCAAACAGCACCACAAGCTGGGGACCAAGTTTTCAAACATGTGAGCCCATGGAGGACACTGCATGTTCAAACCACATCATCCCTCCCCTTGGCATCTATAGGCTCATGTCCATCTATTGATGCATGTTAAATCCAAACTTCAAAAGGTCACCACAGTCTTTAACAGTTCCAACACTTCTCAAGAGTTCAAAGTTTCTCCTGATACTCAAAGCAATCTTCTACCTAAAAAGGCTGTGTACATCACCAAAGTTGTACCTCACTGATTCAACGAAACTAGCTGGCCATTGAGTCTTTGCATCCTTCTGGCTCTGCCTTCCCAGTGCTAAGGTAAAATTACAGGTGCATGCCACTATGACAGTATTTTTACATGGATGTGGGGAATCCAAACTCAGGTCCTCATGCCTGCAGAGCAATCGCTTTACCAACGGAGCATCTCCCAAGTCCCCCACCCCCACCCCTACCCCCGCACTTTCTCTTCTTTTCCTGTTTTGGTTTTGGTTTCTTTGTTTGTTTGCTCATTTTTACTTGCAAGAAAAATGGTCTAGATCGGTTGCCCGGTCTGGCTCAGAACTAAAATCAAATGATTCTTCTGCCTCAACTCTGGAAGTAGCTGTGACGCCAGCCACCTATCACTCTGCCTGGCTTTTGATGCACTTTTGAGTAACAAGTCGCAAAGAATAAAAGTTTAATGTAGAATGACAGGCAGTGCTGTGGTGTTTGAGGGGTGGGGCTCCTGCCTAGGGTTCTCCAGTTACAGACTAGTTCATGAGGAGAAACTCAGCATCCTGTGAGGACTGCTTTCTCCTGTTTGTTTCGCTTCACCCCCTTCAAGGCAACCTTTGGTGTATGTCACACACTGCAAAGGGAAGAGTTTATCTTCAAAGAATATCTCCTGGCAGCTTTACCTGCGCTGTCCTCGGTCAGAGGTGATAGCAGTACAGGGAACATTGCAGAACTCAATGAGTTCCCCGATCAGCGTGCTGCGAGGGATTGGATTAGACAGTGTTCTCCCGATTAACCATGCAGCGACTAGGGGCAAGGAGACACCGGGCTCTGCTCTTCATTTTGACATTTACATTCTCGGGGACCTTTGGCGATCTGTTTCCCATCTTTCACATAGAATATGAGAAACGATCTCTGTTTCCTCGTGCCTCTGAAAGGTTTGTTTCCAGCATTTTGGGGGCAGGCTTCCATAGCAGCTACTCAATGGAAATCACTCTGGACCGCTTTCAGGATGGCATCTCTACAGTCAGGTGTGTGCTGTTGTGCTCAGGCATTTGGCTAGGAAGTACATGACCCGGGGCTCAATGCCCAGCACAGAATGCTTCCCTGTTCTGACTTCTTGTCTCGTTCTCCATTTACCATCTATCAGGAATTTGGGGATCATTAGTCCAAGCCACAAGGGGGCGCTTGGGAAATGCTGATTTTCATTCCAGTGATATTTAAAGACTTTAAAATATTTAAATAGAAATTAAAATGATTTCCCATTTCTGTACCTAACCTTGGTTCATCTAATTTAAAAGCAATTTGTAATCAAAAGTGCCTCCTACTCTTCACATTTTAAATTAGTTTTGTTAATGTGGGTGATATTAATATAATATATAATCTAAAGCATTTACAGACACAAAGTTACATGTAAGATAAGTACAGGCTTCAGCCAAGATTGGAGGTCTGAAGAGTAGCAAGTTATCTCCTGGTATAAGTGAAGGTGAAATGTTCTAAATTTCCTTTACAAATGTTTTATATCTATTTATTTCATGTATATGAGTTTTGCTTGTATGCATGCATACATGATGAGCCTGGTACCTGAGGAAGTCAGAAAAGGGTGCTGGAGTTCCTAGAATTGGAGTTACAGATGGTTATGAGCCACCATGTAGGTGCTAGGAAACAAGACCAGGATCTTTGTAAGAGCAGCAAGTGCTTTTAACCATGGATACCAAATATTGCAAAAATTTTAAGATAGTTCTACGGCTCTACATTTCTCTTGCCCCTTTCCTAGTTGGGAGCTTCCAGATAGAGTAGACTATACTTAGTTTCAGAAGCAGACTGCATCATCTTTGCCCTTAAAACATCTGTAAAATAAAGTTATTAACTTTGAGGGATTGTTACAAGAATTAAATGAATTAATTTATTTAAAGGATTTGAAATAATGCTTACCATATAAACAGAATTATACATGTGTATATAGGCAAGATTTATACATCTATACATTCATGTTCTGTTGTTTTTATCATTAACTTTTGTGTTGTCACAGTCTTGACCACTCAGATACCAAGTTCCAAAACCAGAGTTTCCCTTAGACACACTCAATGGCAAAAGTCCTTCCTTCCTTAACATCTCTGTCTTCCTCATACCATGTAGATGAATGGTCTTGTTAAATAAGAAACACAGAGCCAATTCAGAGATGAAAGCCCAAGAGGTCAGAGCTAAGAGCTAAAAACCTTACCCTTCATTGCTGCTGCTGTCCTCTTCAGCAAGAGACCTACTTCCTGTCTGTTTGTCTTTTTTATAGACTTTTTATTCTGCCTTCTCATTGGTTGTAAACCCAACCACATGACCTCCTCGTCACTGCCTGTCTGTACAGACCTCCAGGTCTTCTATGGTTGGTATTGAGATTAAAGGCATGTGTCTACATACTGGCTGTATCCTTGAACACACAGAGATCTGCCTAGCTCTGCCTCCCAAGAGCTGGGATTAAAGGCGTGCACCACCACCGCCCAGTTTCTGCTATAGCTTGCTATTAGTTCTGATCCCCAGGCAACTTTATTTATTAACATACAAATAAAATCACATTTCAGTACAATTAAAATACCACCATAATACCAGGGAACCCCCACTTCACTTGATTACCCATTATTGTAGTTACAGACACCTAATATATTCCTGAAGGTCTTCCTGTCTTCATGAGCATTGCCGTCTTCGTTTTCTTTCCTTTCTGTGAGCCTGTGGATTGGTCTCAGGCATGGACACTAGACAAGTAAGTGTTCTACTGTTGAGCTGAACTGCAGGCCTGATGGTTCCTACACTACTGGACTCACTTCAGTGCCTGTGCGTGGTTTACTCTCTGGATGTTAAAACATTTCATGAATAGGGCGTGGAGACAGAGAGAATGATAGTGGAGAGAGTTGACTATTGGAATGGTTCTCTGTGAAATCTGTTTCTGTTAAAAAAAAAAAAAAAAAAAAAAAAAAAAAAAAAAAAAAAAAAAAAAAGCTTTGAATTTATAATTCTCCTGCCTCACCTTCCCAATGCACCCCCATGTAATTTCTTTCGTTGTTGCAATTTTTCTGTAAGTTTAAAATGATTTTCAAGATGAGGTTGAGCAAAACAACCTGATCATAGCGAGTTCAAGACCATTCTGAGTACACAGTACGATCCTATCAGAGAGGGGGGAAAGAGAGAGAGAGAGAGAGAGAGAGAACAAAACACTTTGCTGGCTTTGCTTTGTGGGTGTCCAGAGCCCACCCTTAGCCATAGCACTTGATTCTAATTTATCACCTTTGCACATGCTGCTCTTGAAGTTGAAACTTAGTCTTCTGAATTTGTCTCCTTGGAAAATTCCTTTTTAGTTCTGGTTTTGAGATGGGCCCTCACTATGTAGCACAGACTGGCCTCAAACCCCTGTTTCTCCTGCCTCAGCCTCCTGGGTGCTGGGTTTATAGGTATGTGCCACCACACCAAGATGAAAACTCCTATACTTCAATCCCCAGAGCATAACCTTTCTGGTAAGATGTCTGTGCTCTGTGCCTAAATCAATACTGTTGCTTCCTCTGGGGCTCACAGTGTTCTTTCTGACCTCTCCCCCCACTTTCTCATAGTCTGTAATTACTCTGCCGTCTTGTCCTAAAGCCCTGACTTCTGCAGAACAGAGACACTCTGGTCACCTTCACTATTTAAATCCCAGTTGAATTCCAATCTCTGACTCCTTGAGTTCAGGTTTCCATTGGCTGGCTCTGGTGCCCTCACTTCTGCGGCAGGAGGCTGCCACTTGACAATTTTGTCCAGGCTTCCTGTTGTTCCTAGCTGAGGCCTCACCCCTACTTATTCCCCTCTTCTTTCCCCCCTAACTTTCTCTTATGGAGGAAGTGAACTTTCACTGGCGAGATGCTGAAATGCAGACACCGTTTTGCTATGGTCCCTCACCACCTAGGTCCTTCCCTTGACCAGATTCTGCCTTTCAGGCTGTTCACTCTGCCTCTTGCAAGGCTGTTTCCTTCTCTATCAAAATAGTGTGTCAGTCCAGTGGCCCTTCGAAGAGAGTAATTATCATTTGTTTTGTTTATACTGCCTGCTCAGAAAATTTACTTGGCCTAATCCTCTGTGCTAACTTGTAAAAGTTCTTCAAATATTATTAACAAAAACAAGGTATCTCTATACCCTTATATGTCTCAAAGATCAGTGATCTGAGTGCCTTGGAGAGAGCCCCCCCTCCCCCCAAGTCTTAACATTATTCTGCTGACACTTTAGGGGAGCAGTAAATGACTCTTTCAAGTCTCCAGGTTTTTATTGCTTCCTTATCATGCAGGGCTGTACCCTTTGTAGCTTAAAAAAAAATCGTTGGACAAGAAAAAGCAATGGATATCAGCAGAAAGGCATAGTCACTTTGAAATATCACTCCCAAGAACCACATATTTCCTAGGCTGATGAAGGTGCTTACAATCTGCCCTTAGAGAATGGAGTCAGACTGGTCCAATGCTTCCTGAGAGCAAGGCCCTGGTCTTTCCAGTTCAGCTGTGTCTCAGACAGTAATTGATTCATGACTGGAAATCAAATATTTAGTGAATGAATAAGTGAATGAGGCCAGTATGGTTGTTTAAAGGAATGCCAGAGTCTCGGTTTATTGAAGAAGACCCTGGGTAGATTCTTGAGCCCCCAGATTTGCCCAGAGGACGACACATGATACCTCTGTTTAATATGCATGAAGATGTTCAGCTCTACCAACTGCAGGACTGTGAGCATCATGAGCTGTTCCCAGAACTGAGGGCCGTGAAGATGCCATCCTGTCCCTTTATGTCACTGCAGCAGCAGGGGATTTCTGCAGTAGCTTTACTGGAATAAAAGATCATGTTAGTGATGGCTGTCCTCTCCTCTGCTTTTTATCAACACGGGACAGTTTCCTGTATTTGTCAGTGATTCGGAAATGACAAAGCTGACATTAGCTGGCATG
>CABHPH010120485.1:8974-37487 GCA_902168325.1 Peromyscus nudipes
CCACCATCATCATCACCACACAGCCATTACCACCATCACCACCACCATCATCACCATCACCACCACTATCATCATCACCACACAGCCATCACTACCATCACCATCACCATTATCACCATCACCATCAACACTACCACAAGTATCACTGCTGGAAACAGGATAAGATAGACCAAGATACCACTACTCAAGAAATCTCAACAAGGCAAAGTTACTCGCACACAGAAGGGGACTTGGCTATCCAAAGCAGGAAAGCAAGCACGCCTTCTTAAACGGGCTTTCATCTTTCATCCCTAACACAAAGGGAAATTAGCTGTCCCTCATTTGTTGATGGTCAACCTTACAATCCATATTCAACTAGATAGCTTATAGGGGGAAAGTGTGGCCTTGAGAGAGTGTGTTTGGTATCTAGGGAGTGAGACGTCTTGGCAAGTATACCAGGGAATCATGGAGAAAGAAAGAATGTCAGGGTAGTGCGGAGATGTTGTAGTTAGGGTTTCTGTTTCTGTGATAAAATACCATTACCAAAAGCAACTAGGGAAGGAAAGGGTTTGTTCCAATTTACAACTCTCAGGTCATAGTTCATCATTAAAGAAAGTCAGGGCAGGAACCCAAGCAGGACAGGATCTTGGAGGCAGGAGCTGATGCAGAGGCCATGGAAGGATGCTGCTTACTGGCTTGCTCCCTCCTGGCTTGCTCAGTCTGCTTTCTTACAGAACCCATGACCACCAGCCCAGGGATGCCACCACCCACAATGTGCAGGCCCTCCCACTAACTTAAAAATGTTCTACAGACTTGTCTATAGACACATCTTATGGAGGCATCTTCTCCTTCTCTCTTCCCAAATGACTCTAGATTGTAAGTCAACGCAAAGCTGGCCAGCATAGGAGGAAATGGGCATACCTGCAGACTCATTTGACAGAAAAGACCTTTTTACCACGTCACCATAACCACCATCATGCATCACCACCACTAGTACCATTACCATCATAATTACAACCATCACCATCACCACTATACATCATCATCATCATCATCATCATCATCATCATCATCATCAATATCATCACCACCATCACCATGCTACTGTCACCATCATCACCACCAACTTCACTGATTGGTGACTTCCTAACTGAATGACCATGAACTGAACAAAATGCTACGGTCAGTAAGAGGTGGAACAGAAAAACATGACTTATGTTGTGAAGGAAAACTAGACAGATATTCTCTGAGATGCAGTGTATGGCTTCAAACCCACGACTTTCCCAAACCTGTTCTTCCTGTCTGTTGGTGTGTTTAAAGGGGAGAACCCACATGTGATGGCACACAAAGGGACGTGCAAAGTCCCTTCTACACAGATTTTTCTGACAACTAAAGAGGAAAATGTACTTTGAGCCTATAGGTTCCAGATCTCTGAAGTAGATGTTCCTTGATGTCCTTGAGCAAAACGCCACCTAAAACCCTGGCTGCACAATGTCACAATTGAGCCCCTCGGCTATGCAGGGCCTGAGGCTCTGAGAACCAGAAGCTTCTCCCTCCTTTGCCTAGGGGGCAGCCTAGAATGAGCACGAGGAGTCCAGGACCACAGTTGCTCATGGAGCTCAGTCAGAGGCCCTGAGGGCAAGGGCTGCTCTGAGGTCAACAAAGCAAGATGTGTACACCTACACGGGACAAAGGAGTGGACGGGATTTTAAAAGGGTGCTTGGGGCAATGGAGATGCAGTTTCATGGATCTGTGGTTCTCAAATTCTTGCAAAAACGAAGTTTGTTTTCTTTCTTTCTTTTTTTAAACAGTAAAAATGTTACCTTTTCCTTTTATTTCCAGTATGTTTTCAGCAACAAATTATCACTCTATTCTTAGGAAACACATCTGTTCTTCACCATTATGGAGAGAGAATACAAAGAGCTGTGGCCACAAGCAGTGTGAGCTTGCAGGGCAGGGGCAAGACTCCCATCAGCCCTCTGAGTTGTTTATGGTTCCCTGGTTCTCGGTTTAGGTGTGGCTCCATATAAGAGGTGTCCTCACAAAGACTAAGAGATAGCTGAGGTCCCAGGCTGCACCAGAGGCCACCCGGCTTTGAGTCTCTTCTCCAGAATAAAACATTGGTCCTAAGACAGGAGGTGTTGACACACGCCATCCTGTGTCACAAGACCCAACTGGCTGGAAGCGATTCCCAGCCACTGCTTTGCTTTGCCTCGCTTTCCATCTTTGTTTGCACACATGCTGTCTATTCCCACCAGCAATTAGTGAGGAAGGGTCTGTTAGGCGTGAACAGCATATGCCTTACCAACAGGAAAAGGAGGAAGTGTTGTCCCCAGACAGTCATTGCCAGCAGTGCGTTCAGGGATTCTGTTCAGGTGGTTGGTGGTTGTTTCTTGCTGTCCTACCCTCCTCTCTCCTTCACGCCCCTCCCCTTCTTTTCCATGCCCCCCCCCCACTTTCTTTCCACAGCCACTGACTACCTTAGACCATGGAGATGTAAGTGCTGAGTCCCAAGACTCAGGCAGAGAGAAACCGGTGCTCATTCTTTCCCAGTCTGCAGATAGCCCAGAAGTAGCCCAGTACCTTCTGGGAGACTGATAGAAGACTGGCTTCTACCACTGAGGCTACTGAGTCCACCAGGGCTGCCCCTTTGTGGAGCAGACAGGCCAGCTGGTGGCCACTTGCCACTGATGCAGCAGCCTGGTCCCACCCAGCCAGTACCCTATCAGCCGGAGCCCCCAGCTTTCTTCAGAGCTCTGTGAGCCACCCACAGTCAGAGACACAGATCTACCACACCGCCCCTTTCCTTGTACAAAGGTAGGTGTTCCCTAGAGAGCAAAGATGTGTGCCATCCCTCCTCCAGCTCCTCACAAGTCACCACAGGGTTTGCCCATAATTGGCAGCAGCATTCCGAAGACTTCTTGGAGTCAGTGTGGAAAGGTTCAGAGTCTTAATAATAAAAAAGGCAAAGAGGTTTGAGCATCAGAGACATCTAAGCCATCATGCAGGGAGTGAGTGGGGCATGCCAAGCTGTATTGTCACAGCTAGGGGACTTGGCAGGCCCCAGGAGCTGTTGTGGAGGGGTGGGTTTGAATTCATCACAAAGGGAAATCAGGCTGGACACAGGTACTTTCCACGACAGTTAGCTGTTTTGAGCTCTAAATGCCTGTGGAAATGGTCCTCCTTGGTATAGTGTGGGGCACACATTATAGATGGAAGTGCAGGAGATGGTACTGGGGATGGACAAACCCTGTCCTCATAATTATGGGGCACTGTGTCTCCAAGGGGCCACCTACAAGAAGGACATACCCCACATCTGCCTCTATGATAGGGACTTCTGAATGGGACAGAAAAAGAGGTGATATGCCTCTTGCTGGTTTTGTGTCCACTTGCACCTACCAAGGGTGTATTTGGCACCCACCAAGCTGTAAAGAGCTGAGATCCCACCAATGTTCCAGGGGCATTCCGCTGAGCCTGCCCTGTGGGCTCTCCTCAGATCAAGCTGCTACCTCAGAGCTGCTGCTGGTGGAGGTGAGAGGGGATGGCAGCCACAGAGTAGGAACCATCCTAACAGAAAAGGTGGGCTGAGATTTCCAGCTCACCCGGAGGTGTGCTCGGCTATTCTTACCCAAATCACTGGGACTTTTATAGGAGGGACAGGCTGTTTCTTTTCTTCCTGTCGGACAGCTGCTGCCACTAATGGCAAAATCTGTCTTCAAAGATCTAGAAAAAGGCTCAATAAAAAGCGGTCATAAACTGTGCTAAATTAATATTTATACGCTTCTGAGCCCGATGCTTGCCGGGGGCTGACAGGTCAGCTTCTTTTCCTGGTTTGTAGAGGAGCTTTGTCAAGACATCTTCATCACAGGGTGAGGTGGAGACAGAGCCTGCATCCTCTCTGGACAGTGCAGGACAGAGAGTCCCAGGCATCAGGAGAGCGGAGTGTGAGGTGGGGCTGGCCATGGGACCTGCTGAGAGACCTGCCTGTGTGTGCAGGGAGGCTCCAGAGTATGGTTTTCTGCACATGTGGGAGTCACTGTAATTTAAGATCTAAGGCACATCTCCCCGGTTAGTTAATCTCATCCCCCTTGACCTGCCAGGGGCCCAAGCTTTTAGGTACAGCTGAGTCTGAAGGCTTGAAGGATTGTTCATCCCCCACTCCTTCTCTCCCTCCCACTGCATTGTCCCTCTTCCTTCTCTCTCTCTCTCTCTCTCTCTCTCCTTCTTTCTTTCCTCAAAGCCTATCTACAGGGATTTCCAGCTAGCTGCCACTCTCTGGTGATGCTCAGACAGCATGGTGACCTACTACTGTCCTAACCTGAAGACCACCATCTACCTTATGGCCTTCCACAGAGCCAAACTCAGACACTCAGGGTCTTTCTGGAGCACATGGGTCTGGGGCTGCCTTTGTGGTTTTGCCTCTTCCTCTGGATCATTGATGGATTGGGTCCATGAGGGAGGAGGGAGCAGAAGCAGGGAACATGGTTTGGACGGCTGTGGATTCGATGGAGATAGCTCTCTGGGAGATGACTTTGGTGAATCAGCTCAACTTTATTCCATACTATAGTGAACATATAGGATTGGGCACGCTCCTATCATAAGGCTTCGTATGTGGCATCAGAATCCTATAGCAAAGTTTCTAGTACAAGTCTTAGTTACCATATATGCAGAAGGGGAAAGACTTCTAGCAGGAAACTGTGCTGAGGGTCATGCTAGAGATAAGTCAGGTATCCAGACTTAGAGACAGCTTTCAGATAAGGTCAGTCCTCTGGGCCTGGAGACATACTCCAGATAAAGGCAGGTAGAGAGCAGGAAGTCTCTCTGGGAGGGAGGGAATTCTCCATGTTGCCAAGCTTAGAGAAAGCTGCCAGGCTATGGTGGACTCTCTGAGCAGCAGGGCCTTCCGACATACCCTGGCTATGTCTGGCCTCCTCCTAGCCTCCTTCCTGCTGACTTGGTTACAAGGCAGCAGTGGCAGTGATGCTACAGCCCTGACCCACTCAGCACTGACTGTCAAAAACCAAGTCCTCCAGAGGACGGTTCTGGCTCGTGTCCCCAGGATTTCGAGCAGGATCAAAATCTGCCCTGATGTTTCTTTTTGAAATTTTTCCCTAATGGAAACCTTCCTTCCTAGAGCCAGGAGTGGGTCATTAGGACCCAGAAAGTAAATAAAACGTCTCAGGATCTCATGAGACTGACAAGACTCATGGGGCTGAATTTGATCAAAATATGCATGTATGAAATTCTTAAAGAATAAAAAAAAAAGAAACTTATAAGATTCACATGGCTCTTCCCCAAAGCTATATATATACAGCAATGGCTGGTTCTCTGGCTGGCAAACAGGTCCTCCGAAGAAGTCCAGGGATGCAGCGTTCATGAGTCATCACCCATGCAGAGTGGGCTTTTCAGTGATGCAATAGTATCTTTGAGTCATCCATCTCCGTGGAATTTACCACAATAGACTCATTGGTTCACCAAGAAAAGACTCAGGTGAATTGCTTCATTGTTCTGTTACCTCTTGGATGAGTAGATGTTAGCTCGCATCATCTCAGGAAAAGTTACACAGCACCAGACACAGAGGTGGGAAGGGAGGCAGAAATAAAATGGTCCAGGGATACAGCCACATGTGTCTGCCACACCAGTCATCACATCCCATTTGGAAGTTGAAAAGATTTAGTAAAATCCAATGGTTCATCCTGTCAATTTCCAATTTACAGTATCTAGATTCCATCTATACAAGGGCATGGGAGACCAGTGACCTCTCCATTCCAACTTCAGGGTGACATTCACACAGGGAACTTTGCCTTTTCCTAGTTTTCCTTCTTGAATTATGATCAGGATAAAATATTCATGTGAAGCTTTTTACTAGGTCATGAACCAGTGAGTTGAAGAATAAAAATATGCCTAAGGACAGCATGAGGGAGAGGAAGTGAGACCTCACATGTGTTTCAGAACGTGGGGTCTCAGAAATGAGCTCTGTCAAAGTAGTGATGGGGGGCCCAGAAGCTAAGGCCTGCAGACCAGCTGGACAGCATTGCTGCTGAGACTATCATGTGTTCCCACAAAACAGGGTTTGAAGGCCACAATCTCATGACCCCACCAGAGAAGTGGTTCCTGCTCTTTTGAACAGCATAGCAAATCTAGAACCTTGAGAACGGTCGTTTGTCTCACCTGCTGAGCTGGGCCACTGGGACACAAAAGGTCCTTTCAGAAGTTCTGGGTCTAGCCTTAAGAAAAAGGGACTCGCCGGGTGGTAGTGGCGCACGCCTTTAATCTCAGCACTCGGGAGGCAGAGCCTGGCGGATCTTTGTGAGTTCGAGGCCAGCCTGGGCTACCAAGTGAGTTCCAGGAAAGGTGCAAAGCTACACAGAGAAACCCTGTCTCGAAAAACCAAATAAATAAATAAATAAAAATAAATTAAAAAAAAAGAAAAAAAGAAAAAGAAAAAGGGACTCTTATCTCTGTTGGTATCACAGGGCCATCTGGGATACAAGGTGAGACTAGCCAGCTGGTCTGACTCTGATCTCAGGTGACTGGCCCTTGTCAAGATTCTAAGTGTCTTGCCATACTATAGGGTAGAAACTGCTCATCAATAATAACAGTAGTGATTGATTATTTTTCAAAAAAAAAGTTCTGGCTCCTATGGAGCTCTGAACTCTTATACAGCTGCCTCCAGTAGAAGTCTGAGTTGGGGTGAGAACAGGGCTCTCTAGGGGTGTTGATAAGGGGCATCCTCCTAACTTGGAACCAGCATCCCAGGCTACAGGACAATCCCAGCTCACCCCCATGGGCCCTGATGTCCCACGTGGGCTCAGTGCCTCTGGCCTCTAACTGACATCCCCACAGCCTGGGAATTCCCTGTCCCTGGGGTATCTGTCTTCTCGTCCTGGACATTCTCCAGGACCCACAGACCTTCCTGTCATCACCAGTCTAGAGTTGCATCAAGGTCCCTTTTGATTACAACACCTCCTACAAGCTGGAGACCCAGTTTTCTGCATGAAATGCTCCATGCATTTGACATACCAGCATGTTTCCCATTTTAGTGGACCCACTAGAGTAGGGGTGGACCCTGAAGTGCTGTGAGCCAAGTGTGGGGAGACAAGGCAAGGCTTGACAGGTCCTTGAGTCCTGCCTTGATGGCAGATTGAGCTGAAGGGGTGAAATTGCAACAGCAAGTGCTTCCAAAAGTGGCCATGCTATGTGGCATTCCAGCCATGTTCACACCATTCCTCTCTCTCCACCTCCTAGAACAGCCAGCCAATTGGCTCTAGTGATGATGCATGTGTAAAGGTGACGTCATGGTTTAATTTACCCTCCACGGTGACCTCGATGTGGGGAGCACCTCTGTGTGCTTGGCAGCTGTTTTTACATCTTCCTTTCTTTGGTGTGCTGCTCTTCCCTGGTATGGAGAAAGTATGCATGCCTGATTTATACCTGAGGCTCTTGTTCCTTTTCATGAACTGCCTTTTTATTTTCTCAGTGGTATCTTTTAAGGAAAAGCTTTAAAGTTTTGATAAATTGCATTTTGCCACATTTTTCTTCTGTGTAAATGACGTGCTCTAGATAAGAATTCTTTGAATAGCCCAGAATTGCGAAGATTTTTCTTCCATGCATTTTTCTGAGAGTTTTATTTTGACTTAGCATTTACATTATGGCCTGTGGCCCACTGTGAGTTAGTTCTCTGTGGTTTAGGTGAGGGCAAATGTTCATTTTCTTCCACATGGATATTTAGGTGTACTGATGTAATTTTTTTTTGAGAAGATTCTTTCTCTGGGGAATAATTTCAGCATCTTTGTCAAACAGTTCTCTCACCAGGTGTGTGGGAGCTGGATGTACTGCTGTGCTCCATGCGCTGATCAGTATGTCTGACTTTTCACCGTGAATGGGAGTCACCAAAGCTTCACAGCCAGCCTTGAAATCAAGACTGCAATTCTGGTAGTTTTCTTCTTGTTTTTAATAATCACCTGGATATTCTGGTTTGCATTTTCATACTTCCATATGCATTTGAAGTCATCCTGTCAATTTCTACCAAAAATAATTCCACTGAGATTTTTCTATAGATGTGATTTTGTGTCTATAGACCAAGATGAGAAAACTAACAGCCTACTAGATTTACAGTCATTTCAGCTGAAAACTTGATGTAGATTGAAAATGGCGGGGTTGGGGATTTAGCTCAGTGGTAGAGCGCTTGCCTAGCAAGTGCAAGGCCCTGGGTTCGGTCCTCAGCTCTGAAAAAAAAAAAGACAAAAGTAACAACAACAAAAAATAACAAAAATGGCTGAGGCCTATGTTAATAGCTCTCATGTTCACGAAATGTTCTGCAGTTTCAATAAAGAGGTTTTGTACAATACCTGTTAAGTTTATTTCTACATTTCCCATGTCTTTACCTTGTATTTTTCTGTCTTGTATTTTTTGTGTGTTTGTCTGCTTATATTACATTTATGAATTTACCATGGACTTGTTTTCATGGGATTTCAATTTCCAAATGTTGGTTTGGGTCATATTAAAATACACTTTATTTTTAAAATGCTCTGCACCTCTGCTGAACTTATTAATCTTGGTGGCTGTTTTCCATAAGCAATAAAACATGTTACCTGTAACTAGAGCCAGCCTTACTTCTTTCTTTCAGATCTTATATGTTTGTTTCTTTTCCTGCTTTATTGCAATGGCTAGCATCTCCATGACAAAGCTGAATGGGGATGATGAAGCTGAGCAACCCTGTTTTGTTCTCACCATCAGCAGGAAGGCCGAGGATTGTTCACAGATGTCTCTTCAGATGTAAGAAATCCCTTTTACTCCTAGTTTGCTGAGAGATTTTGCTGAGTCATTATTACTGGCTGTAGAGTTTTATCAAATGCTTGTCATCATTAAATTTTTTTCTTTCATCTTTTTAATGCGGCTAAATATATGACTTTCAAAAAATGTTAAACAAAGCCTACATTCCTGGGGTCATGCCCACTGGACCTCACTGTGTTACTGGCTATTAAAAAATATCACATTTTATTTATTTATTGTGAGTGTGTGTTGTGTGGGTGCAAAGCTGTCATGGTGTGCTTGTGGAGGCCAGAGAACAACCTTATGGAGGTTGTTGGAATTGATTGTCTCCTTATACCATGTGGGTGCTGGAGACTGAACTCAAGTCATCAGGCTTGGTGGGAAGTCTGGCTGATATTTTGTCAGGAATTTTTGCATTTATATTCATGAAAAATGATAATGAAATTTTCTTCTTATTCTTCCTCTTTCTACTGTTCTTTTAAAAATATGTATTTGTTTTTATTTCACATACTGTGAATCTTTTGCCTGCATGTATGTTTGGTGCCTTCGGAGGCCATAAGAAGGCATCAGATCCCCTGGAACTGGAGTTTGAGACCAACGGAGTCTTCTGGAAGAGCAAGTGCAGTTAACCTCTGAGCCACCTCTCCAACCTTGCCCCCCCCTTTTTTTTTTTAAAGATTTATTTATTTATTATGTATACAGCATGTATGACTGCAGGCCAGAAGAGGGCACCAGATCTCATTACAGATGGTTGTGAGCTACCATGTGGTTGCTGGGAATTGAACTCAGGACCTCTGGAAGAGCAGTCAGTGCTCTTAACTTCTGAGCCATCTCTCCAGCCCCAAACCTCCCCCTTTTAATAATGCCTTTGCTACATTTTGGGTTTTAGGCTGTGAGGGAAGAATTGTTCCCGGGCTGCGAACTGTCTGGAAGCTTTTGAACTAGGATGCCCCTGCTTAGTAAAACTCGCCGGGCAAACCTTTAGGGATGAACAATTGGGTGAAGGTTTTGGTAAGGAACATCTTTGAAGGGATGGAGCTATTCATGTTTTCTATTTCATTTTGGATCAATGTAGTCAGTCATTTGAACGTTCAGGGAGTTTGTCCATTCTGGTGCTGGAAAAATGGATCTGAGAAGAGCAGAACCACGAACAAACCACACACAACAAATACAATGACCAAGTTTTATTTATTGGAACATCAGCTTGAACTGGTTGAATTGAGCCTGATTGGGTTGGGTGAGCACTGATCGAAGGTGACCATGCTCATAGCTCAGCCCAGGGGACAGCAAGCTTTGATTGATGTTTATGGAGTGGGCTCATTTGGTGATTGTCTGTGGGTGCAGTTTCAAGCAATGCCTTCCTACTGTGTGAAAGAATCTCAGCTTCACATTTGGAAGGCTCACGGAAGGACTCTTGGCCTCTGGAGGGGGCTGAAGAACTTTCAGCATTTGAGATGACCGAAGTTCATAGGTGATGTAGACAGAACACACACTGTTCCGACAGTCAGCAGACCAAATTCGCCCTGTGTGGTAGTCTGAGGTAAAACATCGCTCAAATGGTTGACACGTCTAGTGTGGAGCTCAGGAGAGTCAGGCTGTATGGTTAAGGCAGCAGGAGGGCAAGCATGAAGTGTAGACAGAGACATGGGCCTCTTACTCTGTTCAGGAACCCATCAGGGGCTAGAGGCACGGGTAAAGAGCCAATGTTTTTACTAAAAGCACACTGCAAATTTCTGCAGTGACCTGGGCCACAGTCCTTGCTATCCATACACCAGAGGGGACACCCTGCAGCAAATTTAGTGGGAAGCCAATTACATATTGCTCAGCTGTATGACTTCTGCAGTTCATTATTTTTAAGTTAACGGGAGCAAGCGAAGCGTGAAGGCTTATTTTTTTTCTTCTTCTGTAACCCCCGACCTCCGTGTCTGTCACTTGTGATTCCATCAGGATACCCATTAACTTGGTTAGTCACAGGGTCTACTACATGTAAGCATTCTCACTTCGCGATCTGACTTGGGGACCTTGGCCTTCATGACAAAGCTTATTGAGAAGGCACAAGGACAGAGGAAGAAGAAGATGCATGTTACTCTTAACAGGCAGCAGGTCGGTGCCCAGCTTATACCTGCCATGTATTTCTTTGTAGTGGCCCTCACCTCACACCCCACTGAAGCTGGTTTTGCATGAAGTATTCCAAGGTACTTGCCGCCTGCACACCTGTAGCCTTTGATTGTGACAAGGTCTCACTCTGCAGCCACAGCTGGTCTAAAACTCAAAGAGACCCTCCCACCTCTGGCCTCCTCCCGACTACTTGGATTACAAGCCTGAGCCACCACCTGGATCTTTAGTTGGGATGGTCACTTACCATACATATGTCATTGTTAGTTTTCGTCAACTTGACAAGAACCTAGACCTACCTGAAAGAGGGACTCTCAGCTGAGAAACTGCCACCATCGGTTTGGCCTGTTGGCCACGTCTATGGGTAATTTTCTTGACTGCCTCGTCAACTGTGGGTGGTGCTGCCCATAGGTAGGTGGGTCTGGGTTGTGTAAGCAAAGTAGCTGAGAAAGCCAGAGGAGCAAGCGAGTGAGCGGCATTTTCCCAGTCTCTACTTCAGTTCCTGCCTGGCTTTCCTTAACGGTGGACTGTGACGCGGAAGCTGAAATAAACCTTTTCCTTTTGACTATGGTGTATGCCACAGCAGCAGAAATCAACTAGACGCCTGTTAGTGGGGGTCGGTGTTTTCTCCTGTGGGAAGGACAGCCCTTCCTGTCCCCCAAGCAACTCATTTGTTTAAGGAATTGGCACTTGGTTTTTAAGGCTTTTGTTATTAAGTAGGGTCTTCCATTTTGTTGAGTTTTGTGCCTTTCTTTTTTTTTTTTAGCCTGCTTTTTTTTACTTTATTTTTTAAATTACATTCATGATATTCATTAATTGCACTCATGATATTAATCACATTTGTGGTATTCATAGATAACATTCACAGTATTCATTCAATTATATATATATAATATATATATATTTTAATTTTAAATGCTGAATGTCATTTATTTAAGGGGGGAGGAGGTCTTAAATACAGGCTTACAGCACAATGGGAGGACCCCGGAGGGCAGAAGTTCGCTACTGATGTTTTACAATCTTGCTTCTAATCTGTTAATGCCCATTATTCAGGGTACCATGTGGTGGTATTGTGTTCCCCAAAATATTGTGTACCTTAATAAACTTATCTGGGGTCAGAGACGGAACAGCCACAATATTAAACAGAGGTTAGGCAGTGGTAGCATACGCCTTTAATCCTAGCATTCCAGAGACAGAAATCCCTCTGGATCTCTGTGAGTTCAAGGCCACATTGGAAATGGCCAGGCATGGTGACACACGCCTTTAATCCCAGAAAGCGAGCCTTTAATCCCAGGGAGTAGTGGTAGAAAGCAGAAAGGTATATAAGGCATGAGGACCAGAAACTAGAAACATTTGGCCTGGTTAAGCATTTGGCTGGTTAAGCTTTCAGGCTTTCAAGCAGCAGTTCAGCTGAGAGCCATTCGGATATGAGGACACAGAGGTCTCCAGTCTGAGGAAACAAGACCAGCCGAGAAGTTGGCCAGGTGAGGTTAGCTGTGGTTTGTTCTGTCTCTCTGACCATCCAGCATTTCACCCCAATAACTGGCCCCGGGTTTGATTTTATTAATAAGACTCTTTAAGATTCATGCTACAGTACCAGGCAAGGAACTTCCCTTAAGCATTCAGGAGGGTGGAACCTGGCAGGGAATTAGCATAGGGAGAATATCAAGGTCAAGGTCTGCAAGCAAGGCAACAGTTACCCAAAACGGGGGCCAGGGCCCTACAGGTCCCCCTTTTATTAAAAAATGAGCTTCTGACTTGGGTTGTGTGGGACGTCAGCAGGTCACCTTACCCGTCATGGAGACGCCTGTCCAGGCCACACAGGTGCTCTGTCTTAGGTTGGTGAGTGCCCCCCAGGCATTACCCATCTCCAAATACTCATTATCATACAGGCTCAATCATGTGTGAGCTGCAGAGTTGACTGCTGCCAAAGATCTCAAAGTGGCACTGGGCTTGCAATCTGTGTGTTCGATACAGAAAAGACCAACAGAGGCCCTATCTCACCCATAGCCAGTAGGCTAAAGGCAACTGAGCCATTCCCTTCCTTAACAAGCCATACTGTACGTTGGTGTCCTTGTAAGATAGTATCCCAAAAGCAACTGGAACTTGAGTTTATAAATTTATAATTTTCAAAGCCAATCGAGATGTATATAACTACTGAATTAAATTTATCATGCCCCATAGAATGAGAGATTAACTAACTGTGGTAGCTACTTATGTTGCCAGGGTCTCCACTGTGCTAGCTGTAATGTGCCTTTCTTAACTACCTACTTCAGGCTTGTTTTCCTTGTCTTCCTGAGGTAGTCACTGATCATAAATGTTGGATATTTTCTAATATAAACTTTCACTGAAAGCATCCACTTAGCGTTATTTTAGCTGTGCTTTATTCATGTTAGGATGCTGTTTTTAGTACTATTTAACACTACTTAATACTACTGAATATTTCCTAATATTCTTTTTGATTTCATATTTAATTATTGGGGGTAATGTAAGTGTGCTGTTTATTGCAAATATTTGTGATTTTCCTTGTTCATCTCTGAAAGGAAGCAGGCAAAAACACCTTGACCTGAGTACTGCCATTTTGACTTCAGACTCCATTTTACTTGCAGGTTGAAATAAAGTTCAGGTTCCCAAGCCATAGGGGAGCTGAGAACTTTCCACTGGCTGACCAACTTCCTCCCTAAACCATAGAATAGTAGTCATGTATGTTTAGTTCTCTAGAAACATTATGACTGTTCCTAACAATGGAAGGAACAAATGCATCTGGTTGGTTGGACTGAAGGCTTGCAATGTATACCGATTGACAATGATGGAACATTCAAGGAAGCCCCTAATCTCTAAATCCCGATTGGTGAAAATTGTAACTATAACTTGGCAACAAATGTTTGTGAATTTTATGCTTATAAACCACTGCTCAGGGTTGTCCAGAAAAGCAAGGCTCTTGAGTCCCTGTCCTACAGCCCTGACCCATCAGTGACCTGCTTATGTGGTGAATTATTAAAATCTTTGGAACCCATAAGTGTTGTCTCTCTCTTTCCTCATGGTGCATAACAGGCTAGGTGTAACAATCTCTAAGTTAATTTTACTGTGTTCAGAGGGCATCTTCTACATGATTTTAGTTCTTTTAACTTTGTTGTTGGGTTTTTGAAACAGGATCCTGCTACATAGTCCAGGCTGGCTTTAACCTCCCAAGTACTGGGATTACAGGCACTCTCTCTACCTGGATCAGTCCCTTTAACACTGGAAATTGTTGACCGGCCAAGGACATAAGGTCCAGTTCAGTGAAGAGATCATGTATGTCTGTAGGAGCTCAGGTCTGCCAGTGTTGGCTATGGTATTTTCAAATGCCAACTGGTCCAAGGCAGTGACTGTGAAGGACAAACCACGCTGGCTGCTTTTTGTCTGGTTCTGTCAATTGCTGAAAGAGAAGTTTTCAGATTTTACAAGAATGTAGAATAATGCTTTTCTCTTTGATTCTGTCAATTTTGGCTTCACGCATTTTGAAACCCTGTTTTTATGACTATAAATATTTATAACAGTTGTGCCTTTTAGATGAATTAACCAAAATGGATGATTGTGGAATGTCCTTTCTTACCGCAGTCACATTCTTTGTGATGAGACATAATTTATTTTTGTGACGATACAAAATATGGTTCTCTCCACACCCTTCGTACTTACTGCCATCTGGGTATCTCGTCCCTCAGCTTCTACTTGAGGACAGAATTTTCCTCTGTGGTCGAGCTCCGTCCTGCTCCAGGCATGACATGGATGCTGCTGTCTCGATCAAAGCAGCTGGGAGCAGGAGATCTCACAGAATGGAGCCTTTGAACACTGCCCGATGGAGTTGGGGAGAGTGGCCAGAACCTCACCAGAGCTTGAAGCCCTCACTCGCTCCTGCACCCTCCCCCAAGCTGTATGTTCCTCTTCCCCAGGTCACCTTCCCCTGAGGTGCTAGACTATGTAGAAGGTGGAAGGTCAAATGACCAGGAAATCTATCTGCATAGTTCTCATGAATTGTCATCCATGCTGGGGTGGGACTTTTCAGTGACACTGACCCGGTCACCCATGCTTTTTACCTCGGCTTTCTGGTTCACCAAGATGGACTTCAGTGGGGTCGTTTCTGTGGTTTGTAGCCTTCTTTCTGAAAAATAGAGAAAAATTCACACCAATCTCTTAGAGATAACATACACCTAAGCTGATTTTGTTTGTTTACTCTTTTATCCATTTTTATAATCTCTGCCTTTTTTATTGCCATACTTACTCCATTAATATTTAATATAACAATTGATATGGTTGAATTCAGTCTCCATCATATCTGTCTTGTGTTATTTTCTAATTTCTATTGGCTTTTTGACAAAATCTCTGCACCTCCTTTTTTATTTTAGCTCTTGTTTTAGGACTGCAATGTTCCTGCTTCACTACTTGGCCAACTTAAAAGATATCTTGTAACACCTTACATGAAGTGTGGAAACTTTGTAGCCATGTGTGCAGTATGTTTCCACCCTCACAGTTTGCTGTTTGCTTTCATGCCCTGTAACTTTTTTTTAACATGGTAATTTTTTGTTTACACAATTATATGTTTTTACAATTTTAAATTACATTTATTTGTGTGTGTCTGCCTGTGTGTGTGTGTGTGTGTGTGTGTGTGTGTGTATGTATGTGTGCGCGCGCCTGCCTCTATGCCTGTGTGTCAGGGTGGGCACCAGAGGTCAAAGGACAATTTGACAGGAGTCAGTTTTTTTCCTTCCTCCATGTAGGTTCAGGGACTTAAAAAAGTCAGTTCCCCAGGCTGGGTGCTAGGGCTTTTCCTCACTGAGCTGTTTTACTGATGCCACATTTATTTATCTTTTAAAGGAATTAAACAGTACATGCAAATATCATCTACTTCCCAAGCTCTCCACTCTGGTGTCTGAACCTCAGATGCTTCTCTTTGAAACACTTTTCAGTGAACTTCTGGTGAGGAATTCTCTCTGCTTTTCGCTTTTATTTGCAGGGGTCTTCATTGCAACTTCATTGCTGATGGAGATTCTTGTCACACACAGAATTCTGGACTAAATATTTTTTTCTCTCCAGATTATATCTCTCTTTTTTTTGGGGGGGGGAAATCCAGTTACCCATGTCAGGTTGTCAATCTTGTCCCATGGTTCCCTGAAATGCTGCTCCTTTCTCCTCTTCTCTGTCATTTTTCTTTGGATTAGATGTTTTTTCTACTGACTTGCCAGGTCACAATAGTCTTTTATTTTTTTTTAAGAAATTTTTTTATTCATTTTACATACCAACCACAGATTCCCCCTCTTATCCCTCCTCCTGCTCACCCCAGCCTTCTCCCCTCCCAGACTTATCTTCCCCATCCCCTCTTCCAAAAGGATAAGTCCTTCCATGGGGAGTCAGCAGAGCCTGGTACATTCAGTTGAGGCAGGACCAAGCCCTTCCCCCCTGCATCAAGGCTGAGCAAGGTGTCCTACCATTGGTAATGGGCTCCAAAAAGCCAGCTCATGATCCCACTGCCAGGAGGTTCTCAAACAGACCAAGCTACACAAGTGTCTTCCGTATGCAGAGGGTCCAGTCCAGTCCCATGCAGGCTCCACAGCTGTCAGTCCAAAGTTCATGAGTTCCTGCGAACTTGGTTCTGTTGTCTCTGTAGATTTCCCCATCGTGATCTTGACCCACCCTCACCCCCCTTTGCTCAAACAATTCTTCTCCCCTCTCTTCGATGAACTCCTGGATCTCAGCCTGGTACTTGGCTGTGGATCTCTGCATCTGCTTCCATCAGTCACTGGATGAAGGCTCTATGACGACAGTTAGGGTATTCACCAACCTGATTACCAGGGTAGGCCAGTTCAGGTACCCTCACCACTATTGTTAGTAGTCTAAGCTGGGGTTATCCTTGTGGATTTCTGGGACCAGGTTTCTCCCTCACCCCATAATGTCTCCCTCTATCAAGATATCTCTTTGATTGCTCTCCCACTCCATCCCTCCTCCAGCTTGACCATCCCATTCCCTCATGTCCTCATCCCCCCTCCTCTCCCCTCTTTGCCCCCCTTTACTCTGGAGAACTCATCTATTTCCCCTTCCCAGGGCAACCATGCGTCCCTCTTAGAGTCCTCCTTGTTTCCTAGCTTCTCTGGAGCACGATAGTCTTAATGCAGTCATGAAGTGTTACTTCTCCAACTTCTGCTTGTCTGTGTCATCGGTTTCCTGGCTGCTAGCTCCCCTTGTTGCAGTCACTATGGGTAAACTTACCACTTCCTTTGAGCTGTATCAAAACCCTTTTCTGACTGCTGTCTGGGGTCCCCTGGCCTCTCTCTAGCATCTTGGAGGAGTTTCCTGACTCTATACCGAGTGATAGGGATTGCATTTGCAACACTGAGTCTTACGTTGTGCACCCTCTGGATTCAATCACATTCCCCAAAGAGTGCTAATGCTTTCCTTTGCTACAACTTCTTGGGCCATGCTTACACTATGGATCATGCCTCCCCTAGGCAGTGGTTTGGGTCAGTTCAGAGCTGTTGGTCCTTCTGTTCCTGGAAAGTTGAGATCAACCCAGAGACTGTGCCAATCTAAACACTGTCTCTTCCTCCTGGCTCTCCCCCTTCCAAGATCCCCGTCCCTCCGCTCTCTTACACACACTTAGGCAGCCTGAGTGTCCAGGGCCCTTGTCTATCACTTCTCCCAAGGCAGAGATTTCCTGTCGTCTCTTCCACCCATCAGTGTGGCTGTTGATGACACTCACAGGCAGCCATTGCTGCCCCAACTTAGGCTTTCCTCTGAAGTCTGCCTTCATTTGTTCATGGGGCCCTCGGGTGGCCACCTTAGCATTTGACCTGGGCTTCTACTGACTGGGAGCTAGGAGTCCCGTGTGCTAGATCCTGGATCCTCCACATCAGAAGCAGAACCCCTGAAGTTTTCAGGCCACATTCTCCTGCCAGTTGTGTTCATTTCCCACCGTGCTTCCTTTGTCTCCAGAGGCCTTAATGGCAGAGTTCCAACCCCCTGGGTCCTCATGTAGTGTCAGGAATACGTGAAGGAGCCACAGCACATGCAGCTGTTAGGCCTGATGCCCAGAAGCCCGTGTTAGGGCATGCAGTGATAAAGGTCCCCAGAACCACACTCTGGGACTGAGGCTACAGAGCGCTGTCCACTGTGCCCTGGGCTCAGCCTCCCCAGGCCAGCATGACCTCCTGCCCTGGACCCTGGACCCTGGCCTCCACAGATCAACGCCATCCTTTGTATCTGCCATTTAGGAGACTGGGACTCCTGAGGCTGGTGCCTCACTCCTCTGTTATCCTAGTGGAGATGGAAAATGGTAAGAAGTGTAGGCACAAGAAGAGTTGAGGGACCCATGAGGATACCTTTGTCTGAGGAAAATCAAGGCAGGACAGGCAGGACTGTAGGTCCCAGGGCAAGGAAATGGGGCTTTGTAAAAAATCTGGGGCACAACAGATAGGTCATTAGGAGAGCCTGCCTCAGGTGCAGGAACCAGAGCCCCCACCTCCAAGGGAGCTCACGGAGGACTAGGGTCCAGAATTTAGCCCCAGCTACCCATCTGCCCCAAGTCTGAAGTCTCTAGTTTGTAGAACCAGCATTCCATTCAGTTGATGAAGATTATGCTGAACATATTCTCCGAAATTGCTTCAACCTTTAGAATTAGATGTAGAGGGAAACCTTGCCAGTTTCCCACCATGTTAAATGTCAAAATGTCAAATTGAATTGCTACTCACCTATGGAAGGTAAACTAATCAGAACAAGAAATTAATAAACAAAGAGAGGTCACACCTGTGCCCCGACAAACTTAACATTTAAAAATACACCAAAATAACAGCTTTCTTGGGATCTTATTTAAAAAAAAAACCAAAAAACCACTCCCCTCTTGCTTGACATTGGAAGGTGTCAGAGGAGGACAACTGTGATATGCCTCTAGCACACTTGAGACTCCCCACACTGAGAGTACAGGAAACTGACCATCTTGTCACAGATAATAGTCACCTGCAGCCACATTGGGCTGATGAACAACTTTCAATGAGTTTTGGGTTAGCACCATTATGAAAGGAATAATAATGCATCATCCTACTGCAGTTAATATTCTTGACACTGGGGAAGTTAGAAACAAAGCCATTGTCTTAGTCAGTGACCAAGCAACACTGATAAAAGAAAGCATTTAATTGGTGGTTCGCTCTCAGTTTTAGAAGGCTTGTTCATGACCAGGAGCAATGGCTGAGAGCTTCTGATCTGTAGGCAGTAGGCAAAGAGATAGAGAGAGAGATAGAGGGGGAGAGATGGGGGGAGAGAGAGAGAGGGAGAGGTGGGGGAGAGAGAGACTGGGTCTGATATGAGTTTTTGAAACCTAAAAGCCCAACCCCTAGTGACACACCTCCAATAAGGCCACACCTCCTAATCCTTCCCAAACAGTTTCACTCACTAGTGACCAAGTATTCAAACACATGAGCCTGTGGGGGGTGAGGGGATTCTCATTCAAACCACCACACAGTTTTAGAGCACTTAGTCATAAATGGAATATCTTCATCAAACCCCCCTTCTCAGGGCTCAGGGAGCGATGCAGAAGAGAAGGTGGGAAGATTATAAGAGCCAGATGGATGACACCAAGGAAAGTGTTTTCCAGATGCAGCAGGATTGACATCCGTATGAATTCACAGAGACTGTGGCAACATGCACAGGACTCTCATAGGTTCAAGCCAGATGGGGTCCCAGCATTGAGATGGGGAAATGGACACAGGTTCTCATCTCCAGCCAAGAAACTATCTGCAATTAACACCCACTTGCAAAGGAAAAATCAGTTCTCCCTGATTGAATCTCATTGGGAATAAAGATCACATTTAAGGGTAAGTCCCATGTCCAGCAGTAGATGACCAACACAAAATGAACTCAATGGTATTTTTGTAGACTTTTGTCTCATATGGCTTTGTTTGGGCATTTTTTCTCATTTTGTGTTTTCATGGGTCTCAGTGTGTGTGTGTGTGTGTGTGTGTGTGTGTGTGTGTTTATTTGCCTGTTTTCTAAAAAGAGAGAGAAAGAAGGGAATTGGGTGGGTGGGAGGTGTAAGGGAATTGGGGTGAGTTGGGGGAGGAGAAACTGTGATCAGAATGCATTGTATGAAGACTTTTTTTTAAAAAAAGGAATCCTCCTGCTGTGCTGGAGTTCACCTTCTATTCAGGTGTGTATCAGCATCGGGTCATCAGGCCATGACTATGAGCTACAAACTCTAAGGGGCTGACTAGGCTGCTGCTGGTATGCTAACTGCAGACGGGGAATGCTCTTCTTCCTTGAGCATGTGTGAGCCCCTTCTGCACGCACAGACTTCACCATGCAGCATCCTCTTGGGGGAGGCAGGTTTGCAAACATATCCCATGACACCAGTGTGTCTACCAGAGGCAAGAGGGGCGTAAATGTTTCCACTTGTGGGTGAATATGGTGCTAAAATAAAGCACCAAACCCCGTGAGTTGAGACCCCCTCTGCTATCGCGCTGCCTCAAATGTCCTCCTGCTTTCTTCCTGGGGTGGTGTTGAAGGGAATCCTAGACACACAGCAAACCTGCTTGTGTGATGAACTTGTGGACTCCAAGAACTCCACATCATACATGGAGGGGATCTGGAGGTGGTGTTACCCACTCCAACTGCTCTGTTCTTAGGCAAATCTCAACAGTAGCATTTTATGTATTAATATTTCAGTGTATTTCATAGGGAGCATGGACCCATTAGATAAATAACTTCAACACCATTTCACATTTAAAATGAGTGGCAGCCAGCCTTCTGAACTGTCACATGCCCAGTGGGGGCCTGTCACACTGCAACTGCAAAATCTCAGAATATTGCCTTAAGACTCAGAATACCTGACATGAACACTTGCCTGTTACGTCTCTTCATCACAGTTCCCCCATTTCTGCCTTTTTGTGATGGTCCTCAGTCCCTGAGATGCAGCCCGCACCCCACCTTTCTAAGTACCCCATTAGTGAGACAGTAGGAATGAGACATAATCACACATAGGTTCTTTGGTTCTGCTCAGAAAAACCTCCATCAGGACATAGGTGACATCTGCTTGTATTTCTCTGGGGAGGAGGATTGACTATCTTTAAACACTTTATCAGAGGACTGTTTCTACTGGCAGAGGGAGGGAGGGGTAGATGGATGGAAAGATGGGTGGACAGGGATGGATGGATGGATGGATGGATGGATGGATGGATGGATGGGAGAGTGGGTAGGTAGATGTGTGTGTGTGTGTGTGTGTGTGTGTGTGTGTGTGTGTAGATGAAAGGATGGATGGGCTGGCAAAGCTCTGCCCCGAGGCAGGCATGTACACACTTTTCCTTTGGCCTCTGATTCCCTCATGCATGACGTCTTCAGCTTCTTATTTAAATTAATAAAACTTATATGGAAGTTGCAGAAATAATAGACAGATCCTATCTGTTCCCTGGAGACCTTCATCACTGACCCACGTGGGAACTGACTGCAGACACTTGGTTTCTGCTATGCTACATCTCAGCGAGTTCTCCAAGAGCAGGTAGTGTCATATTACTGTGGTACAGCACCAGTACTGCCCTCCAGCCCAAGGCCCCATTCAGCCAAGGGCCCCTTTCAAAGTCCAGGGCTGAATTAGGACTTCAGTCACCAAGGTCTAGGGGATGAAGCAATTCCTCGACTGCCCTTGAATTTAGAGCTCCCACAGACCAGCTGTCGGGTGCTACATCCTTCAACTTGTCCAGCAGAATGGCTTGTTTTTCCAGAGCACGATGCTCTACCTGGTTGTTTTCAGGGAAGCACATCAGTGTCGCTCATTTGTCCCTGCACGTCACCTGGCTAACAGGATGTCTGCTGGGGTTCTCTGTTGTTAAAGCAACTTAGCAAGCATGATGTGGCTGGCAAGGCAAAGGTCTGCAGTGATGCCCATGTCCTGATGCCCAGAATTCGGAACCTATAGGGCAGAAGGCTTCCAGACCGCAGATTAAGAACAGGTGGCAGACAGCTGTCCTATAGACAAGACTCACTCTGGACTCCTCTTGTGGCTTCCACAGACACAGATCCAAAGAGGAGACAGACAGAGCGTGCAGGGCTAGGGAGAGAGCTAAAAACGCACCATAACTTGGAAGGTGAAGACTGCCCTTGATACAGGAACGCCATCACTCATACATCTAAGAACGTAGCACTCCGGAAGGCCTGGGTGGGACAAGGACCTCATAACAGAGGACAATTATGTTTAGGTTGTTCAGAGCCACCAGGTTTGTGCCAATGTTTTTCTCTTTGCAGCCACTGAAAATGAATACATGTGGCACACATTAATTAAAAAGCAATTAATTCTTACTTTCTGGGGAGATGCTTGGAGACCAGTTTAGTTTTCCGTACATCAGAAACCCGCCTGCCAAGTTGGCATCCTTGGAGGACTCCTGCCTAAATGAATGGCTGCTGACATGCTGCTAGCGGCAATCGCCTGAGCCACGCTCAGTGGAAGATTTTTTGTAAGGCAGAACACTTGAACACTCCAGCAGCCATGCCTCTACCCAGTGTTCACAGTGCTCTGGGGTAGCGCCATCCCTGGGTAGAGGTCCCTGCTGCCCATGCCATTTCCCCTCCCTCTTCTCCTCCCAGTCCCTCCCCCCACTCCTTTTTCTCCCCTCCCCCCAACCCACTCCTCCCCCTTCCTGTTCAGAAAAGGGCAGGCCTCCCGTGAATATCAACAAAACATGCCATATCAAGTTGCAGTCAGACTAAGCATCTCCCCATGTGTTAAGGCTGGGCAAGGTGACCCAGTATGAGGAGTAGGGTCCCAGAAGCCAGTAAAAGAGTCAGAGACAGCTCCTGTTCCCACTGTTAGGAGCCCCATAAGAGGACCAAGCTTCACAGCTGTAACACATATGCAGAGGGTCTAGGTCAGTCTCTTGGTTGTCAGTTCAATCTCTCTGAGCCCCTATGAGCCCAGGTTAGTTGTGTCTGTGGGTTTTCTTATCGTGTCCATGACTCCTCGGGCTCCTACAATCCTTTCTCCTCCTCTTTTGCAGAATTCCCCAAATTTTGCCTAATGTTTGGCTGTGAGTCTTTGTCTCTGTTTCCATCAATTGCTGGATGAAGCCTCTCTGATGACAATTGGGCTAGGCACCAGTCTAGGAGTAGAGCAGAATGTCATTAGGCATCAGTACAATGACATTTTTTTTTCTCTAGTTGTGTTTGGTTTATCCTAGGTCTCTGAGTCATCCAGTCTCTGGGTCCTGGTGCTCCAGACAGTGTCAGGAGTGGGCTTATTCTCCTGGCATGGGTTTTAGGCTTTACCAGTCATTAGTTGATTACTACCTCAATCTCTAGGCCACCCTTACTCCAGTACATCCCATTGGCAGGACAGACTGTAGGTCGAAGGTTATGTGGTTGGGTTGGTGTACCAATTCCTCTGTTTGAAGTCTTGCCTGGTCACAGGAGATGGCCAGTTCAGGTACCATAGCACATTCTTCCAAGCAGACAAGAAGGCATCCTACATTCACCTTGTACCTTTACTATCTCATCCCAGAGTTGGTATCTAGATGCCTGTTTGCAGTGTGTACCTGCATGCATGTTATGTGTGCATATAGACATGTGCACACAGGTATGTGTGAGGCTGCATCACATATCTATATATACACACAAGCACATTTGTGCATGTGCATAAGTATGTACATTTGTGTGTTTGTGTGCTGTGCATATGCATGTATCTGTGTGTACCTGTGTGTGCGCATGTGTGTGTGCACACGCGCGTATGTGCGCATTCTTTTGCTTGGGTCATCTTGGTCATCTGATCACTTTCTCTCCCAGCCCAGGTGATTTCAGTGGCTAGAGTCCCTAGACAATCTTAGATGACCTATTCTCCTTGGGACTCCTCTTCAGGCTTCTCCTGCTTCTCCATAGAGGGAATGCCTGACCCAAGATATTCCAAGAGCCTGGCTTCCCAGACCTGGAAGTCCAGAAATTCTGTACCATCTGGGGACAGTTTGGAAAACAGCTCATCATGGTCCCAGGATGCACAAGCCTGCTGCCTGAGAACGAGATAAGAGTGAAGCCAAGGGACTCCAAGGGTTCTGATGGCAAGCACAGTCTCAGAGAGCAAATAGCCTAGGTGGATGGTCAGATGGCCTCAGACTTCCCTGTGTCTGGAAGAAGCTGGAAGGGCAGCTTTACCATGGCCTCTCATCTCAAGACAGCAGGTCTTTGGGGGAGAACAATCTGCCAGCCAAGGAGGAGAAGAGCCAGGGAGAGGATGCTGGGGTCTGGGAAATGCCATGATGCTGTGGATGAGAAGGGTGTTGGGGACCGCTGCTCTGTAATGACCTGAGAAAAAGTATGCCTGTTCCTGGGATGGTAACTCTCTCTATCTCAGCAACAGCAGTAAAATATGAAACTATGTCACTGGGGTTTGCTTGCAAGCCACGGCTCTGACACCCTACCAGGCTGGCCATGAAAGGGGCCAATCAGCTCACAAATAGGACCCCACTGAGGGAGACCACAGCTTCTGCAGTGTGATCTTTTCTCTTCCAGGGCCCCAGTAGACATCTGGAGCCCCAGCTAACCCCTGCCTTCCTTTGAAAGGCAGATTCAGAGGTCATAAGATCAGGGACTACAGGAAGTAAGGGCAACCTCTGGACTCCTATTAGCTCTTGGGCTACTACCCTGGGATGTCACAATATGAGTGAAGGGCTGTGGACAAGCATTCAGCAACCCCCCTTAGGCTCAACAACCTCTCCTGGTTCCTCAAATGCTCTAGGGTCCTTCCTAGAGCAACTGTGCTCTTCCCAGGGCAGTAAGCATGCTGCAGGCTGCAGCTGCATGCTGGACTTCAGGACATCCGACAACTTACTTAGATCCAGCTCCCCACCACACTAGCGATGTACCCCTGTGCTGGTCCACCTCTAGGCCTGCTCGTTTCTGCTTGAGTTACCAGCTCTTTACAGCAGAACAGAGGTGCCTTTGCCATGCTCTTGTGCCCCCAGTAGTTGGCAGCCATACCTACACTCAGTTCTCAGCCCTACCCTTGGCACCTCCACCAGGCTTGGTTCTCTTTGTCTCCCAGACCCATTGGCATGGAAAGCATGCAAACCTCACTTGTGTCTTCTTCTGACTGATTCTAAACATCCCCTTTCCCCCCAGGTACTTCTTCCTGCATGATAGCCAGGGCCAGGTGGCCAGGTAAAGGTGTCCCTGCGTCCCCCTGCCCAAGGCCTTCTGTAGCCTCAAAGCCTATGGGTGAAGGGCCGCCTCTTGCCTGGCTTTAAATAGCTCTGCAGGGAGGTGAGGCAACTCAGCGCAGAGGACAGGAAGGTAATCACGCCTGACAAGTGTTATTTTTACACAGATCTGTCCAGCTGCTGGGGCGGGGGGTTATGTAACTAAAAGCAGGATATTTGCTAAGTCTAAGTAAGCCCTCAAAAATAGGAAGGGAGAATGGGTGGGAGGGCGGAAGAGAGAGGAAGGGAAGGAAGGAGGGAGGGAGAGAAGAAGGGAAGGAGGGAAAAAAAGAGGAAGACAAAAACAGATAAACAGAAATGGAAGGAGGGTGGATGCAGAGAACGAAAGAAACAGAGGAGGAGGAAAGGAAGAGGAAGGATGGTCTGCAGACGCCAGATCAGCACAAACCAGTTGTTACTCCCCTTTGTCGCCACCTGGTGGTCATCAGTGTACACTACAGCGATGAGGCCACCCACAGCGCCAGAACCCAGGAGTAACCTGGGACAAGAGAGACTCACTTAAGTGGGGCACAAGGGAGAGGCCTGCGCAGCCTAGGCTGAGGACTGAGCCTGCAGCTCCCAGGGGTCAGCACAGTTAGAGGTGGTGTGTATCCTGAGCATGAAGCTTTGTATAAGATGGAATTAATTGTCTCCATCTGAGTAGGGGAAGCTGTCAGGAAGCAGGGAGCACCGTGATACCATCCTGCCATAGGGAGGCCACAGAGCATGCTGTCAACTACCAGGGTCCTGATCTGAGGATGCCCAGACCCTGTCTCACAGGCTGGGTGAGCCACCTCCCTTTGATAAAGGTGTCTGACATCTTCGGCTGAAGCCAGGGACAGTGTGTGCTTGAAGTCCCGCACAGCGTGCAGAATGGTTCAAGGATCCTGCTCCTGCTCCTCGGGATTCTAGAACTAGCAGGTCACAATCTGTGCTTCTGCAGCAGAGAGGCCTGGCCTCAAGAGGAAGGTGAAACGGCTTTCCCCTAGTTCCCATGAATGAGCCTGTCTAGAATGTGGCTCTAGGTCATCTCTATGAACAGAGCCCCAGCTCCAGCTCAGCCCCATCCATGCCAGCAGCCCCAGTGACTCATCAGCAGGCCTAAATCTCTACACTGGTACAAAACCATCCACTCTGAAAGAGACAGAAAGTAATGGAGGGGAGTAAGGGGCCTAATGCACATGCATATGGGAGTCCCAGAGGGACAGGAGAAAGACAGTAGAGAAAACTTACATATGGCCAAGATGAAAGCATGCTTACAGACTCAAGAAGTCCAGTAAGCCTAAAGCAGAATAAACAACGAAATCACACCAAAACACAGCACCATCAGCTAAAAACCCCAGACCAGGAAATAACACCACACACAGCACCATCAGCTGAAAACCCCAGACCAGGGGGCTAACCTACAGCAGCCAGAGGAACAAGGATACTGGTTGGGGAATGGTGACTCCGGTGCTGGCAGACTTTGGGGAAACTGAGCACAGAAAGAACGCTTTAAACCCAGAGTTCTGTGTCTACCGCACATGTGATTTTTACTTGCAAATATTAAATACATCTTTGGATAAGAAAATACTTTTAAAAATAGACACTGGATCTACAAAGTCAACCAGAAGCATTCCAGAGGCAACATGTATGTAATTAAATGTGAAGGGCTGTATTCTAAAAATGATGTGACTATTTAACATAAAGAGGGTAGCATTGCTTTGGAGCTAAACGCACAGATTTAAAATACGAGATAGTGGCATGTGCTTGGGGCTGCACTGCCTTAGGGGAACTGGATCAGTGTTTCTTCTGAGTAGACTGAGAAAAGCTGAAAGCGTGCTCCCCAACTCTGCGAGCAGGCATTAAAATAACTGTGCTAAGAGGCAGAGGAAAAGCGTTGTCCGGAGAGTTAAAATGATTTAACTGACTTTTAAAAAGATGGAAGGAGCAAAAAAGCAAGAGGGAAAGAAAGAAAGAAAGAAAGAAAGAAAGAAAGAAAGAAAGAAAGAAAGAAAGAAAGAAAGAAAGAAAGAAAGAAAGAAAAAACAAGAAAAAAGGAGGCAGGCAGTAGGCTCGGAGCAGACACGGCAGCAGTTACAGTAGCTGTAGGGACCAACTCCCCTACTAAAGGCTGGGTTGTCAGGCTGGAGGGCTCAGGATGTGGTTCAAATCAGGTGCTTGTCTGGCATTCATAAGGATCTAGACTCAATCCCCAGAGGTGTCAAAATAATAAACAAACAGAAGTTAAAAGGGAAATGCTGCTTTATAGTATAAGAGGCTATATTTTAAAGATTTCTTTTCATTATTTTCATTTATGTAGGGGGTCATGCTGTGTATGAGGGTGCAGTGTGTGTAGGTGTCCTCAAAGACCAGATGAGGGCATTAGAGCCCTTCTACAGGAGTTGGAAGTGTAGGTGGTTGTAAGCCCCCCCCATATGAGTGCTGAGAACAACCTTAGGTCTTCTATAAGAGCAGTCCAGGCTCTTTACAGCTGAGCTATTTTGTCAACCCCCAGGTTATATTTTAAATACAAACAGTTTGGAGAAAAAAAGAAAAAAAATGCCCATAGTGAACAAAAAAGTAATCTACAGTAAATTAGTATTAATTACCCAATATCAGGCAAAACAGATACAAGACAATATTATAGAGGCAAAGGGTCAGTTCATCAGTAAGACATAAAAACCATAAACGTGTATGCCCCAACAGAAACACTTAAAATATAAGCCCAAATAGTTTCTAGTTACAAAAAAATAAAGCAATAACTGAGAGTTCAAAAGAAATACAGGAATTTGCAATCATGATGGGATATTCTGACAAGCCTTTTTACTGATGGACAGAACCACTAGCTGAAACGGGAGCAGGGAATTGACGCTCCCATCCACGTGGCCCCGTGGCTCCCACAGGACACTTGCGGTTCCTTCAGATTGCATCATCTTAGGTGCACATTGACTTTGCTCACACAGTTGGTATGTTCCTCCAAAATAAAATTTTAATAAATTTCAAGACATTGAAATTATATTGAATGTTCTCTAATCACAGTAAAATTCAATCAAAAATTGGTGCCAGGAAGATATCTAGGAAAATCTTCCACCTGCAAGACATTTGGCAGTTAGGTGACACACGTCGGAATAGCCTGTGGGTCAAATAAAATAAATAAAATAGAAGTTCTAAGTATTTCAAATTGATAGCGAACATTCAAAATCCTCTTATGTGTCATCTTACTTGGATGGTTTTAAAGAATAAAAATTCAAAATCAATTATTTTGGGCAAGGTGCTCCAGAGAAACCTGACCACTAGACAGATAAATGTATAGGTAGGTAGACTGATAGAAAATAGATATGCAGATATACAGGCAGCTGATGATAGATAGACAGACAGACAGATAGACAGAGACAGACAGACAGATAGACAGAGACAGACAGACAGATAGATGATAGATAGATAGATAGATAGATAGATAGATAGAT